>JAVYIG010016692.1:0-29882 GCA_035222895.1 Strongylocentrotus droebachiensis | reverse complement strand
GTCTGTAGTTGCAGACCCTTGAATGTCTATGATGATAAAGTTTGTGTGGGGGTAGGGGGAGGGGGGGGGGGGAGGGGGGGGGGGGGGTGTGGGCTGTGCTGAAAAAGGGTGAGACCAACATAACTTTATGATGAGAAGTGTCAAGAAAATTCTATATCTGTGATTCGTTTGTTGATTAATGTCGATTTCGTGATCCCTTTTAATCCATTATTCTTGTAGGGCCAATGGAGCTATATTATACTGCACATTGCTTGCTGTTTTGAGGAACAGGTTTAAAAGTATTCATACAGACATTAGCAATGTTGCATCAATAAATAATTTTCTGAATATTTTCAGAGTAGTATGCATTTTAAGATTAGAGAGAGAGACAGGGGGTGGGGGCAGAGAGAGAGAGAGAGAGGGGGGGGGGGGGAGATGAGACAGACATACATTAATTAAGACAGAGAGACAGCTGGACATACAGACAGACATACAGACATAGAGAGGGAGAGAGAGACAAACAGACAGAGAAAAAGAGAGAGAGAGAGAGAGAAAAATATACAGACTGAGTGAAAAACATCTAAAGGACAGCCTTTGATTTAAAAATACCAGGGTAATTTTTGAAAAGAAAAGATGTGAGGAGAAATGTGTTGGCATTTCAAGTAGGTTTCTGGTATTCTTTATTTTTAATAGATGATTGTAAAATTGGGATGACCAAAACCCTTTTTTTTAGAATGTGTTGTATTCCATAAAGTTTTTTTGATAATTCTTGAGAAAGGCATACAATTCAAATTTGTCTGTGAAAGGTAAAAGAAAACTAAGCAAGGGTCTGATGGGGGTAGACTACCGAGGCATTCGTGTCTTTGACATTGTAATGAAACACAGCCCCAGAACACGAAACCCACCCACCCACACACACACGTAGACACTGCACAGACACACATGTCCAGTTCGGTTGGTCAGTGTGCTCCCACTTTAAATATATATATACACCCAGACTACAAACACACACAGCACACATACCCAGACTTCAGTTGTTGGAACAAGTTCAAGATTTTTCAAGCCACTGGTCAGTCTCTCTCTGGTCAGTTTCTCTCACGTGTGATGACCGATACCTCCTCATGCTGGGCTGGCCAGCGCTGGACATAGCTGGACATATCACGCCTCTTCTCTGTAAGTCCAACCATAAATTTTTGCCACCTTGATAGATTTTGCTTTTTGCGTTACAAAGACAAAATAGCGTGACATGCACCTGGGTCTCTTTTGAGTTTTCCTGCCGTGAAAAAATTGAGTTTTAATCAAAAGTTTGTAAGAGCTCGTTTCAAGTAAAGAATTACATGTGTTAAGCGGGGAGAAGGCGGGATAGACAGACTTAAAGAGTCGGGGACAGAGACAGCTTGACAGAGGTAGAGCTAGAGGGAGAGAAAGGAGCATATTGACTTGAGGGAGAGGATAGACAGCTAGCTACAATAAGACAGGTGTATTTCTAATTTCATGGGGTGGGGGGGGGGGGGGGGAGGCAGACAAACAAACAGAGAGAGAGAGGACACACACACACAGATGCACACATTCAAAGACAGACAAACATGTACAGAGAGACAGACAGGCAGACAGGCAGACAGAGAGAGAGAGAGACACACACACACGCACCACATTCAAAGACAGACACGCATGTACAGGGAGAGAGAGAGAGAGGACAGACAGACAGACAAGCTCACAGACAGACAGAGAGAGACACACACATACACACAGCATGCACAGGGAGAAAGATACACACAAACACATTCAAAGACAGACAGACATACAGAGAGACAGGGCATAGGTGGTCTGGGGAGGGGCAAGTTGCAGCAACCCTGTCCCATGAATGTAATAATTAATCAGGGATTCCATAGGGCATAATTATACTGCCTATTATGCCGCCTATGACAAAAATCTTTGAGGTTTATGAAAGCCCTGGACAGACACATGTGCCGACAGACACCAGGGGCAGACAGACAGACAGTAGGCCTATAGGCAGATACAGGTTGAGACAACTAGAGAAATGGGCACAGACAGATAAGCTGGTATAGAGATACAGAGGAGACAGACGGAACTAGAGAGGGAGGGAGGTTGGGAGTGGGGATGAGGGAGGGAGGGAGGTGGTAGGGAGGGGGGGGGGGGGGGGGGGGAGGGAGAGAGAGAGAGAGTGCTACTATAGTTATTTGTTTATCAACATTTTTCAATACTCATATTTGTGTTCGATGGTCTTATTTATCGTTTCTTATTTTCAGCAACACAGCTATATTAATTGTAATTTCAATTATTACAAAGTAAATAACTATTCCTTCTTACATCATATTGGTCAATTCACTCAAAATAACTTATACCGGGGTAGTTTATTTGTAATAAAAGTGCTCAACTTTGTCTTTAACTAGTTGGCATATACTCTCTGGGCCATAGATCTATGTCATGCCTGTATACTACCCCCTACCCCCCCCCCCCCCCCCCCTCCCCTCCTACTTACATGTATATAGTCATATCTTGCTGAAAACAACAACAATAAACAAGAGCACTACACACAAGTTTGAATATTGTGTGAGTACCTGTTAATAAACAAACTATTCCTAGTCATATAAATTATGGACTGTAATAGCACTCTCTCTATCTGTCTCTCTCTCTCTCTCTCTCTCTCTCTGGTCCTGCCTGTCCCCTCTGTATGGCATGTTGGTAGCAGGCTTCATGATAGTTTACTCACTCAGTAGATTTGCTTCTTCTCTCCTTTGTTTCACTATTTGGTAAGATAAGATAAGATAAGATAAGATAAGATTTTATTGACTCTATCGACCCACTTCCGGGGTATGAGAGCACAACATATTTACAACACAATACAGAAAGATATATAAAAAAAAAGTAAAATATGATAATAAAATACATAGACATGATACATACATTTTTATATTTCTAAAACACAATAAACATGAGCTAAAGACTAAGTATACACTATACAGTTTAAAGTTATAAGTCTAAAATATCACGTGGTTTGGTTTGTCTACCACAACGAGTTACTACACTTTTATTAACAAAAATAGGACCATGCCTTTCAGCCTTAGGAACCAACGAAAAGAATTGTATTATTACTCTTATGAATTTTACGAGTTTTCTTAATTGTTTAATGCTAGATCTATTAAATAATTTGTCCATGTGAAATGTGCTAGGGTTACTCACAACAAACTGTCTATCTAGGTATAACTGCCTTTCTTTCTTGAAAAAAGGGCAGACAAAAATATAGTGAAATTCATCTCCAAAAACCTTTAAATTACAACAAGGATACCTACCTGGGGGGGTGTTTCATAAAGCTGTCCGTAAAGTTACGCATGACTTTATGAAGTTGAACTGTGCAGATGTAGATTAACATTCTTATTATAACAAACATTTTTATTGCAAAGTATATTTTTTGCCATAATATAATTGAGGTTATTGGAAATATCAGAAAAAACTTGGGGCATCCTCTCTGGCACTTCATATACAAGTCGTTCGTAAAGTCATGCGTAACTTTACAAACTCTTTATGAAACACCCCCTGGTTACATTGCATTAGGTATACATGTATAGTGAAGGCCTATATGTTCACTATTTGGTGTGGTACCTACCTGGTTACATTGCAATAGGTATACATGTATAGTGAAGGCCTATATGTTCCTATCTAAAGGAGATATATGAAACCCTTATATAAGGTTTCTTGCCAGAAAGGATCAATATCAATGGAGGTTAAGAACGGAATATTTTGATTTTTCAGGTATATAATGCATTGAGCAGCTCTGTCCGAAACTGTCTGTCTGTCCGTCCGTTTCTCTCACTCTCTGGCCTTCCCTTTCTTTCTTGCCCTCTCTTTATCTCTAGTTTTTCCTTCCACCTTCTCATTTCTCTTTCCTCTTTTTCATGACTCTCCACCCCCCTCCCCCCATTCTTTGATCTCTCTCTGCCTCTCTGCATGTCTATCAAACCTTTTGTTCCTCCTCTCTCATCCTCTACCTGTATTATATTAGCACTAGCCCCCCCCCCCCCCCACACACACACATGTCTCTCCATCCCACCCCTTCTTTTACCCCACCTCTCTCTCTCTCTCTCTGTCTCTCTCTCTCTGTCTCTCATTGGCTGTAAGGTATACTCTCATTCTTGATGTGGTGTGGTATGTGTGCTGGTTGGTCAGTGTTAGCACACATCTTACCTGATTCCTTGTCAGTCTGTCAACATGGCTGACCACAACCCCCCAAATAAGGACAAGGGGGGTCAAAAGGTCACCGCCGATTCGGAGACTCTTGGGGCCACATCGCCGAGCAAAGGTCCTCAAACTTTGACAAGGTTATGATCAAAGGAGAAACCCTGAAGAAGTATGTCTAAAGGGTCCCGCTTATTGTTGTGTTTGGAGAAGGGGCGGGGTGGAGAGATTGGGGGCACAGTTTTTTTGTCTCGTGCCACGTTTCTTGGACAGCGGCCAAATTCCAGGATGATCATCACTGACCAAATGGTTGTGAGCAATTATTTGAAGCAAACTGAGGTAGAGATGGAATGGATATGAAAAAGAAAAATTGTGACTGAAGATGATGGTGCATACTTGCTTTGAATGAAGGTTGATGTAAGAATTCCTTCAGATCTTTGAAGTATTTCATTTAGAATTCTGCTCATGTGTTCTTCTATGTTTCCCCCTTTTCCTTGCATCATTCGCTCTCCTCAGGAATCCTCTTGAAATTGTTTAAGGCATTTTCATTGAGATGACATTCCATCGGGATATGCCCTGCTGATATTGTTTTACCACCCCCAACCCAACAGTTTTGCAAGATTTTGCAGCTAGGTCTACTTTTGTCAATCCGCAGGGAAACTTTACTTTCCTGTATAGCCTATGCCAAGTCGTGAGTTTAAACCCCTGCATGGCACTTATGGCCTTGCAAGGCATTTTATCTGCATTGCTTCTCTTCACCTAGGTGTAGTAGTAGCTATTTCCAACTTTACAGTCACATAACCATCTTCTCCCTCACTCTCGCTCTCTCACTTTCTATATGTCTTTGACTTGATGATACTTGTATCCACACACCCACCGCAATGGCTACAACCGGTTCCTCTTAATACATTAGTTCATAATAAGCCTAACAAATTTAACCATGTCCTCTAAATGTGCCTTTGAACAAACAATGGACTCACTCAAATCCTAAAACAAAACCACCTTCACTCTTTTTGTTTGTCTTTGACTGGATGATACTCCGAGCAACATGGCTACCACAATGGCGGCAACCTGTACCTCACATCACTTTCTTTTCCCTACGCCTGAACAGAAGCAGCTAGTACTGGAACTTCAATCAGTCATGCATATGTTCTTTACAGTTCTACTACCTTATAACCATATTCACTCTCTGTCTATGTCGTGTCTTTGACCAGATGATACTCTGATCCACACACCCACCGCAATGGCCGCAACTTGTTCTCTCATCGTGAACAGAAGCAGCTAGTACGGGAACTTCAATCAGTCATGCTTGTGTCCTTTACAGTTCTACAACCTTGTAACCATCTTCTCTTTCCAATGTTTGTCTTTGATCAGATGATACTCAGAGCTTTACAGTTCTACAACCTTCTAACAATCTTCTCTTTCTTTGTGTGTCTTTGACTAGATGATACCCCGAGCCACACGCCCACCGCAATGGCCGCAACAAGTACCTCACATCAGCCCGTCCAGAAACCCACCTCAACACAAGGTCACATGCAATCACCACCGCCCAACTCTTGCTGTCAGGTCTGCGGCGACAAGTCTTCAGGATTCCACTACGGCGTCTTAGCCTGTGAAGGATGCAAGGTAAGTCATTTCGTACGTGATTTTGCGGAACATCGTGACTTGTAGCGTGATGGCGTTGCCATGGGTCCAATAATTTTCGGCTCTCGTCTATATGTGTCTGACCAAGCTAGTTAGAGCAAGGATATCATAGTTCAAACCCATCAAGAAAGTCCATAATATAAAAAATTACGGTATTACATTTTTTCTTCATAAAATATTTTTTTTTTTTTTTTTTTTTTTTTGTTGCAAGTGCCCTAAAATGTTGATCACTACTTCAATAGAAAACTTCAATGGAGATTTATAAAAAGTAAGGTATTTACAAAAAGTTAAATAGAAAAAAAGTGAAAAGCTTAAATATTCGCAAAAAGAATGAAACGCCGATAAAACAGAAAGGGAAAAAAAAAACCTACCGGTACTTTTAAATAAACTATAGATCCTGATATGGAAATAACAGCATGAAGAATGGACATTTCTGCATTGGAAATTTGTTGTGCGTGGTCGTAAGTTTCGTTTTAATGAAGTCCCTTCTTTGGCTTGAAATTCCCTCTTTTTGCCATCATGGTTCCTTATTTTGGTTGCACAAGTTCGACAGCACTGCGCAGACCTTTGGTCCTGCGACATATGCTTGGATGACTATTTCCTCGTGGTCATTTCAATTTCCTAAACTTACCAAATTCTAGGATCCAGCCCTGGCCCTGACTAGGCTGATGCTGTACCTCACCAATAACTCTAAGCAAAAACTCACATGTGACCCAAAACCCTCGCCCTATATCTGTGACAAAACAAAGCCCAGAGCAAATGTTGGGGGGGGGGGGGGGGAGGGGGAGAAGGAGGAGCATGTGTTGGATCATGACCTGTAGGTGTTGAGCTTAGATCCTTGTGCTTTTAACTCTTTGAGATTTATGATATTTTTACACGATGTGAAAGCGTTCTTCAACCTGTTAGAAAAAGAACACAGATAGTTTTAAATTCATGGGGGGCTAATCGGTCTCCTCTTTATGGCCAAACTTTCTGAAGATTTGTTTAATAATGACAGGGTGGTGGATCATTTCATTCTAATATTACTCTTTGTGAAAAAGAAGGATTGCCTTGACTTTGACTTTGCATGCTTCCATATTATTCCCAATCGATGTCCTCCTCCAGCTCAGCTCCAAGATGAAATCAAAGAGGTTGATTGAAAGATCATCTCTTTGCTCTACAATTTTATCTGCATCACATTTTGAAGGTCTTGTAGCTTTAAAGCCCCTCTGCACTAGTTTGGCCAGGAGAGATTAGACCTCACAGCATGGTCACTGACAGGTGGTTACCTCATCAAATCAGCTCTCAATTAACATACATGTATGGTAAGAAAAGGAAAATCATGGGGGACCAATGTTCACCGCTTAGGCATTTTTGCTATATAGAGGGCACAAGTAGCTATAAGTAGTGCAATGGAGCGTTAACCAACAGTTTCATCTTATCTTCTTTAATCCCTTCTCTGCATCAAACAGGGCTTCTTCAGGAGAAGTAGCAAAAGAGAAAAGGAGTACACGTGTCGTCATGGCAACGGTCACTGTACGATAGGGAGGATGAATCGTAACAGATGCCAGCATTGTCGCTTTAAGAAGTGCTTGGCGGTAGGCATGTCAAGAGACGGTAAGACATGTGAGAAATGCTTCCCCTATCTTATCTTTTCAGTTCATTTCTGCTCTTTTTATTTATCCATTATTTATTTATACGTTTATTTGTTTGAATGTCTGTTGGTTTATGCACTGATTTATTTATAGATTGATTTATTTTTATAATTATTATATTTGAATATTTGTTGCTTTATAAGTTATCGAAATGAACACCCTTTTCGTGCACCCTTGTTTTTGCATGCTTTTGGGGGGCTCAAGCCCACCCCCCCCCCCAAAAAAAAATATCCTGCCCCTCCTCCCTTAGTCGATCTTAGTCATTGTGAAACATTCCCTTAGACTTGGTCAAAGACGTACCAAGCACTCAATACCGTTTTAGAACTTTGTTGGACGACACCTCACGCTCGTTGAAGAGGGTATAACCCAGTTCTGAACGATGACCTAGTAACGGCCATTCGCAAACCAGTTGAGCGTTGATTAGTAGCAGTAGTAAATCGTTGTGGACCGCCCTCTATTAGCAGCAATTAAAGCTTAATAACTCGTAGCGATCACTTGGGCAACCTTTCGCACCTTCCAAAGGTGAAAGTCATAGAGGTCTATGAGCCACTTCCTGTGGTGGTTAAGAGGCAGAAGGTACTAATGGCCACGCCCGGGATCCAGCACCGACGCCCTTTTGGCTGCCGAAGCTCAGTGGTGAGAGCGGTGCGCGTAATTGAGCAAGCTTTGTTGATTCTATGAGTAAGGGGGGTTAGTCAGTGCGCTATTTGTCAGCTTGACAGGGACGACAGTGAAGCGGCCTGTTCAGACAAGCATGTACAATTAAAACATGCATAAAGGAACGTCATAACACGGTCATGATCCTCGCATACCTGTAGGGTTGTACACACGTGTGAAGGTTCATTACGGTATATAAAGAAATGTTTACGGAAACTACACATGTAGTTACGTGTAGTTACGAAGAGGTCATTAGACCCGGCAGTTTCAGTTACAGTAGCATATCATCAGTACTTACTCACGATTTAAGCCCAAACCTCGTATACATATTTTCTACAATACAATGCTTAGAGGAGAATCAGGAACCTAATTCTTTCTTCAGTTAACAGATTATGTATACCGTATATGCTTTTTGTTTTGCTTCATGAATGTATCATGTTATAGGGCTTTCAGACTAGAAAAAAAACCTTCAGTGATAATAATAATAATAATAAAAACCTTACTTATAAAGCGCTTACCACCAAAGTCTCTAATCGCTATAACAAACAAATTAGAATGAAAAACAATTACATATTAAACAAAACAAAAAAAGTGCAAATAAACCTACAAATATCATTTAGCCATCCGGTTTTCGTATTCATGCAGCTATACGATAGGATTGGGGTAGGCTGAATGGGGGGTAGGTGTCATAAGTCAAAGCTGGGGTTGCTTCCCAGGATTCTAATCTGTTCTAATCAACACCACTTCCCCTGATGGGGTGCTTGTCACTCATGCCCCCTGCTTTGGAGAGGGAGGGGGGCGGAGAGGGAGGGGGGCGGAGCCGTGTGAGAACCATTGGAAAATTAGTCAACTTCATAATCATCAGTCAGAGATCGGTTGCAATGTTGTCTAAGTTAAAGGCACTAATGAATACTCTAAAATATTTTAAAATTTTCATGTCAGTATTTGAACTGCTTGTAAATTGCCTCTGGACTTGAAAAAAAGAAGAAATTTCTCTAGGAATGCTATTAAATGATCAGCCTTTAGGAAGGTTGTTAATGATAATTTTAATAGAAATAATGAGAATGATTTTGAAAGTTATCAATCTTGTTTAAAAAGCGAAACATTTTAGTAATATTTGATCAAAACAATATAAATCTTTCACTTTCACATTTATTTCACTACCCATATTAAATTTGTGATGGTTATTCTGTTCTAACACTTTTAGGACAGGATTTACTTTTGACGCTTTATTGATCACATATCGTTCTTCAAATTTATTTTTCTTGTCTCAAATAAAATTTAAAAAATTGTCTATAAAAACAAAGTACATTGGCGAGAATGTTGTCCAAAAAATGCAAATTTTGATTGAAAAAAAATTCTCCCTTCTGCCCTTCCTTCTTCCCCTGCTCCACCGTGAGCGCCTCAACAAATAACGGGAAGTGACACACCTCTTCGACATTAACATTTTCACACTGCGTAATATTGACAATTTTGCGACTCATCTCGGTCTCTCCTGACTCAGATTTTGACGATGGGGTTTCCCTTTTGCATGAAAGGTCTAGAAACAAATTGCACAGAGCCTGTTTGAAGATAAAGTTGGTTTAGTTCTGGTCATGCGATTGCATTGCAAAAGAAATAGTGTGGTATCGATCAGAAAATGTTGATCATCTAGCATATAAGGTTCTGGAATCATCAAAATGATATGAAATTTGGCCCAGTCTTGGTAAAGTTACAAGCACTGTACACAGAAAGATGTCTATGAGACTACACGAACATGTGCCATAAAAATCTGTCACGATTTGTATGCTGTCACATGCCATATTTACAATATTAATGCATTTGAAGAGCCATGCTTTTCAGGGAACATTTTTAATCTGATGTTCTTCCACACTTGCAAAATAACAATGATAACGCTCACAAATTATTTTTCACCTCTTTCCAGAACTCCATTATGGATTTGGACAAATTGTAATTCATGAATTCTGAAAATTTATTATCTTTAGAAACAAGAACCTGTTTTTAAGATGCCTTAGTCTCATAGCGGTTTGTTTTGCGGGGCATTTTGGTTTAGTCAGAATCTGAATTTATCAAAATCATTTTCTAACTCCAAGCAGTAGAGCTATTGAGAGTTGCTTTAATACAGCCTTATGGTAATAATGCATCAATGTTTGTGGCATGTTCTTAATGTTTCGAAAATGTCAAACTATTTCATAGTTCTAGATTTCCTGCTTGTATTCAATTTGTAGATTGAGTAACTGTTACTTCAGTTGATTATGCTGATGACATATCTGTGATCTTGACACAAAGATTCTAAGTCGAACTTAACTCTAAGTTGGACTTAAATATTATGGAGAGCCATTTGTAGCCTTATAATGAAATACATTCAAAAGCAAAAAATTCAAGTATTTTCGACTTGTCATAAATTCCACATCAAGAACATGAAATCTTTCATAGTAATAGAAAATATGAATGATTTGAATCAACATCTTATGCCTTTTAAAATAACTTTTATAAAATATTTTCAAGGATGCTAATGGCTTTCCATAATTGTTAAGTCCAACTTAGAGATAAGTTCAATTTAGGATCTTTGTGCAACACCCCCTAGAAAGATGCTTCATGTTTTTGGATTCCTAATGACTCACATTTCTTGATACTATGTTGCTCGAAATTATCCATACTGTGACTTAAGTCCTTGTACCATCAACATGTCCATGATCTCATAATGCCATGTTGCCCCAGCCAAAGGAAGGGGCTTTACTTAACAAGGTTGAATGTTAGAGGGCAGGATTTCCAACAAGTGCGTTGTACTTTCGGACGGACTTGAGGCCTGATGTCAGGAACATCCTGTATTCTGAAATGTGTGAAATATCATTCTATAGGAAAGGGATAAAAGCAAGAAGAGGGAGTGGAAGAGAAAGAGAGGGGAGAGAGAAAGAGATAAAAGAAAGAAATAGAGGGGGTACGGAGAGAGAGAGAGATAGTGGGGGATTGAGAGAGGAGGGGAGATTGAAAGTAAGAAGAGAGAAAGTTGTTCTTGTGTGGGGACAATATTTTCCTTCCAAAAATGTTGTACATCTCAGGATATAAATTTTGCATGCAAAAAACTGAATTTCAACCAAAAATATCAAGGTTTCTTGATAGTATTCTGCAGAATTTTGCCAAAACCAGTAGTGAGTGACAGCAAGTGATGAAATTTACTGGGAACTACTCTATACAAGTTTTTATAAACTTTTTTGTAGTTTCTGTTTTTTTCTCTTACTACACAATAATATTTGCCATGTTTGTATATATAATATTGTTTTTATGCTTGAGAAAAATTAATAAACTGAACTGAACTGAACATGCAGTGTTATGAAAACCGTTTGGTTTCGATTTCCAATCATAAATATCTTGATAATCACACAGGCAATCGGCTTGTAAAAGTCATGGAATTCCTGAATGACCTAAAGGTTTTTAATTATGATTGTAGCATGAGCTAAATCAAGGATTTTGCTTAAGGATCTGAGACAAAGTCACCGGATCCCTTTAATGATACTTGTCACATGTGGGACTCAAAAGGTCCGACATGCTACCAGAGAATCATCCCCATATCGTATTAATCCACTTTAATTTTTGTATTTTGTTTTATTTTCTTTAAAGCAGCTGTTAGGTACGGCAGGGTTCCGCAGAGGGGTAAGAAGAACGGACCGGTAGCGGGTTTATCACCGGGCGGGGCCACAGCGATGCGGAAGAAGAGCACGGACTCTGAATACGGGCCCAGCGACACGGACGACATCCTCCAGCCGTTCCCTCCCATGCCTGTCAACGGTTCGACCTTTGACCTGACCCCGCCCCATTCTATGCTACCGATGGGGGCGGACCCGTCGTTGCACCTCAAGCAGGCCGAGATGTACGAGCTAGTAAACACGATATCGTATGCTTTCCGTATGACGTGTTTGTATACACCATCCAGTGCACCGTTTCTCAGGGGCTTCACATTTCCTCAGGTAAGAAGCTAATTCTTCTCACTTTTTAGAGGTGACGTGGTCGAGTGGATATGTCACTGGACTATCGATCAAAAGGTCCGCGGTTCGAGTCCCGCCACTGCACTAATGTCCTTTGGCAAGACATTGATCTACATTTGCCACACTCAACCCAGGTGATGTAAATGGGTACTTGGCAGGCTCCAAAATGCACTGGAAAGCAAATGCTTGAGGCACACTGAAATACAACCACAAAAGAAAAGAAAAAAATATCACGTAGAAGTATCTGCATTATGAACAAAGGAGCAGGAGTAAGACAGTACAAAATAAAATGAAAGAGCAATTAACCATATTCCAAATTAAACAGATAGGTTTTCAGATTTTGTCACAAGACTTGTCTCAAATAAATTGACAACCTGAAAGTGTATCACTAGTAAGATGAAGGTTATTCAATTTGAAATATGGGCTCTTTCTCGAAATGGCATAATAGTCCAGCCTTTGGTGTGGTGGAGATTCATTCGATGATACTCCTTCTTCTAAAATCATTACAAGAACTGCTAACCATGGCCATCAGATTTAAGCCACACTGTACTACTTGTATCTACTTGCTCCCTCTACATAGAAAACTTCCCCAATCGGTGCCTTTTGGTCCCCCATGATCCTCTTTTTTTAATGTTAATTGAGAGCTGAGTAAATGAGATAGCCACCTGTCAGTGACCTTGCTGGGTGGTCTAATCCCTTCCGGCTTAACTAGTATAGCCAGCCTTTAAGAATGAGGTTTTGTATATGCGAGAGAGCCATCGCTTGAGTGCCATGTGCATGCAATGCAGCATTCGTAATAGCAGTTATTGTTCATGCTCATTAAACTGTGCTGTGTGTTTTGCACGCGCTATTCATAGAACCATCACGTTAATCAGATTATCTCCAAAACAACCTGGCACGGGAGGATTTGGGGCTTGGCACAATGGGGATTAGCCCTGTGGCATGATAAGAGTTAATATATCTACCTTGAAGAATGGTTATAATTTTCGATGTATTTTCTTCTATCCCCACAGGAAAATCAAAACTCTCACTTTCCCAGCGAAGACATGGATGCTCGGGGACGAAATCAGTGGGTCCAGTTGGCCCATATTCTTGACCAAGCCGTTAGCGGTCAAGTGGAATTTGCCAAAGCCATTCCAGGGTTCAGGAATTTGACCCAGGATGACCAACTGCTCTTACTGAAATCTAGGTGAGTTACCTAATGATCAGGTTGTCTTACTGGAAGCTCGATGAAATAGAGAATGACTAGTTGGTCCTTTATAAACTAGAGGAAGTACAGAATAGTATCATCGGTTGGTTTCATTACCAGTTTTGTTTATACATGATGAATTGGTCTTACTAAAATCTACAGAATGGCCAGTTGGTTTTATTAAGACTACTCTAAAAGTAGAAATATTTGTTTACATTAACTTTCGCAGATCTCACGCTAAGATCGGCAAGCGCAAATTTTAGAACTCGCGAAAATATTAGCATGACTTCTTATGCATGTTTTGAACGGGCTGAATTGTGTGGAACACAAATTTAAGAACCAGTGAATATGTTTTGGGGTCGCTCATTGCGAAAAAATTAATCGCCCGAAAATAACTGCGTTTACAGTATATGAAATGCAGATATAACTGTTGCCTTCTTAAAATATATTTGTGTTTATTACCTAGAACTTATTTTTAGAAAAATATGTTTACTCAGTTACATGAAAGAAACAAGCTATTAGAATGTTAAAAAGGAAAAAGGTGTGCAATTTATGGGGGATGGAATAAACATGGTGGTGAGAAGACATGTAGATAAAATACCTTGGTTAGGGCAAGTTCTGTATCAAAGATTGAACCCATGTCCTTCGCATCTGCAGTCAAGTGTCTAAACCTCATTTCTTTTTCTTCAAATTTTGCCAGTTTCTTTGAAATGTGGGTCGTACGGATCGCCCCTCTCCTCATGATCCCTTCCGCCCCCCACACCAACAATGGAATGGGCCCGTTGATGGCATCACTTACCATGGACATGCACCACTCCCCATCATCTGGGGTCAACGGCATGGGTACAGGGTCGTTACTATGGCAACAGCTCTACCACGTGTTCGGCAGCGACCTCTACCACGCCATGCATCAGTTTTCGCAAGAGTTCAATCAGCTGGGCTTGCTGGAAACGGAGGTGGCGCTATATGCATCTTCCCTACTAGCAGCAAATGGTATGGTATTGCTAGATTTCCAAGATGTTTTTGTAATCAAGGAGATGATGACATCTGTTAAAGGCATTGTTAAATCTGAGATGCATGGCCTTACGTGTTATCAGTGTCTGTGATATGGTGTTATATTGAAGCCCTAAAAAAATTGTGCTTCAAAATGATCAAGAAGTGCCTCAAAAAAGTAAAAATCTTTGAGTGACCGGTTTTACCATACTTGTTTTTCCCAATAGAGACTGTAGTGTTATGAAAACCGTTAAAAAAACGCAAAATTTGGTTTCAATTTCTAATCGTAAATATCTTG
Source organism: Strongylocentrotus droebachiensis (assembly GCA_035222895.1). Taxonomy (NCBI): domain Eukaryota; kingdom Metazoa; phylum Echinodermata; class Echinoidea; order Camarodonta; family Strongylocentrotidae; genus Strongylocentrotus; species Strongylocentrotus droebachiensis. The sequence continues at coordinate 15,305 of JAVYIG010016692.1, read as the reverse complement.
ATAATCAGACAGGCGATCAGCTTGTAAAAGTCATGGGATTCCTGACTGCCCTAATGGTTTATAATTATCATTACAGCATGAGCTAACTCCAGGATTTTGTTTCAGAATCTGAGACAAAGTTACCGGATCCCTTTAAGAGCTAGAAGAATTTACGTACAGGTAGCAATATCATGGTTCTCGGCAGCCAGTTTAATAGGACAAATATTTCATTAAACATATTTCACAGACCAAACGACAGCGCAGATATGCACAAGGGATCAGGGGTTGAATCGGTAGCCTAGCAGATCCGGGCTAATATTGGAGTGCTTTGAGCACCTTGCAGGGTGGATATGTGTGCTATATTAATATCCAATATTATTATTATTATTTTGTATTTCTAATATTTTCTGGTGTATTCTCCTTCAGATATCATGGGTTTAAGCAATCCGCAGGCAGTGGCGGAGCTTCAACACCAGCTGGTCGAAGCCCTTCAGGTCCAAGTTGACGGCAACCACCCGTCAGCCGCCGCCCCACTCATGGCGACACTCTACGGGCGGGTCCAGGAGCTGAGGCGAATCGGTGGCATGCATCGGGACTTCGTGATGGGGTGCTCGCAACGCTGGCCCGACCTTTGCCCCGGGCTTCCTGCGCTGTACACCGAAATGATGGACATAACGGTGATGTGATGGAGGGAAGGAGAGAATGGCGGAGGAGCGGAAAGCAGAAAGGCAACTCTGAGTTATCATCTACAAGATGATAGCTGTTCTTCGATTGATGGTCGAAGGAAAGAACTGATGACTTCATGCTACTAGGAATGAAAATGAGAAAGAAAAAACTTTCATGTTTGACCGAGAAAAGGAAGGAATGTTGGATGAGAAGAGTTACTGTATTTAGGTTGGAATGTTTAATGGTTGTACATGTACTCACGGCTGCAGGATATCCTATGGAAAGAGAGAGAAATGATATAAAATATGATATGCGGACAGAAAATCAACTTCTTTAGGATATCTAATAAGTGCATCTTATGTTACCCAAAGACAGTTGGTTTTAGAAATGTGACCACAGAGAATTGGGTATAAAGCTTTAGACAATTGGATAATAACCTGAAGGTAAATAAGGGTCATGACCTTATGACCATAAGGTGAATAAGGTCATGACCTTAAGATAAATAAGGTCATGGCCTTAAAGTTTATGTCATGATGTTAAAGTCAGGGAGGTCATGACCTTAAAATAAATAAGGGTCATGACCTTATGACCATAAGGTGAATAAGGTCATGACCTTAAGATAAATAAGGTCATGGCCTTAAAGTTTATGTCATGATGTTAAAGTCAGGGAGGTCATGACCTTAAAATAAATAAGGGTCATGACCTTATGACCATAAGGTGAATAAGGTCATGACCTTAAGATAAATGAGGTTATGGCCTTAAGGTTTATGATGTCATGACATAAAGATCAGGGAGGTCATGACCTTAAAATAAATGAGGTCATGGCTTCATGGTGAATGAGATCATGACCATCAGGGTTATGTCCTAATGGCAGATATGATTTATATTCAGGGTTTATAAGGTAAAGTTCCAGAAGATACTCTACGTGTAGTAATAAAGGAACAAGCAGCTTTTAAACAGAACATGAGATTCGAAAGGCCCAGATTTGAAAACTTTATTGGCCAAATGAGAAATTCATTGCAAGGTCAAAGGTCAGAGGTCAATATCAGAAATTCACTTTAAGATAACATTTTATCTTGCACAGCAGAGAGCAAAGAGACGTTTCATCCCAGGTGAAAAGAGAGGGATTGAAAACGGGATTTATGTAGATGGTTATAGTTACCGTAGTGTCAAAGATGGTTATGGTAGTAATAAAGGAAAAAGAGGAAGAGGAAAGTGACTTGTTTATTATCATCAGTGTGAAGATAATCAGAACGTTGCCGATCGATGTTAAAGTTGCGTGTAGTCCAAGCAGTGTAAACCAGTATTTCTTTGTTTGTCATGTGGAAAAACATTTTTTATGGTTGGTTGTTTTTGCGTAAAAACTCAAAATGTATACTGCCGAGAATTTATCTGTAAGATGATGGCAGCAAATTATTCAAACTGTGTGTGATTTTTCAGAAAATACAAGAAGATATACAGTTCAGGGGCATTTTATTATGAAGCAAGCGTTTTGTTTTTTTGCTTTTAGCATTTAACTTTGTAATATAAATATAAATATATATATATAAATATATATATATATACACGCATTAATGTGAGCTAACTATATATGAGTCTATCTTGCTTAAAAATCGGTTTTTCCTGATTAGTATGCGCATAATTATGTGGATAAGGTGCCAAAAAAGAATGTGATGTGTTTTGATTTAGAGAGGTGAGTAGAAGTCGGACATCAAAGTTACGCCTTTCTTCCACTCGTTAATGTAGCAAATGGACTTGTTGTATCGCAAGTTGCGATAAGAGCAAGTTAATACACTTCAGTGTGAGTTTTAATGTAGTTTGCCTAGATATGCTTGTACAATAACGGCTAGTAAACATAATGGTGATTAAAAATACGTACCTGTATTATGCAGTTTTGTAAATATCTATCACAGTCTACGCAGGTATGAAACGGCAGGGAAATTCTCGTTATAATTCTTTCATATTTTTCCTCTCTTTTCTATATGCTTATGTTTTGTGATGTCTATATATGTAGATATCGGTTCCTAATTTGTGTACCATATACGGTAATATCTTGGATTTTTTTCCCCCATCATTTTCTCACATTTTTATAGTGTATGTATCATCTTGTTATTAAAGGTGTCTCATGGTTTTTATTCGTACAGAAGAGACTTTGAAATGTGAACATGTGAAATTCCAGGTCTGTTTCGATCTGAAGTTGTATTTTTCATTTTAGGGCAAATCCCTTACCCCTCCCCACTGCAAAGCAAACATGTTGCTTCTTTGAATTTTGAAGAAACGTTGCAAACCATCCAGAGTCACTTCCACTTGGTGAACCGATTATTCCGGGGAGTTCTTTTTCAGAGGATATTTTTGTATTTTGCTCAAAACTTTTGTATGCACTTTGTATTTACCTCACAGTTGTACCTCCAAGCAAGTAAGAGTCTACGGAAGCCATTTTTTATGCCGTTTTGTTATTATTGCTGTTATTATAGGGATATTCGGCAGGAGAATGGATTATTTCGTGGATTCTTTGCCAAGCTATTGATGTTCATACTACCTCATTTTTTTGTCAGTGCCTAGTTGTGTGTACTTGTTTCGTGGATAGCATGAATATGAATGAAAAAGAAGAAACCGTGAAGAAAATGAAGAATTGAATGAGACTTTAAAATTATTTCACAGATTTGTATCGATGGCATTATCATAACATTACATACATACCCATTTATAGACTCTTGAATTAAAAGCGAAAGTTACTAATCAAGGGAAAGAAGGGCCTCCGGGAGAAAACATTTTGTAATTTAAAGAGAAGGTTGAGTTCCGGGACTCTATTGAAATTTTAAAATCCTATAAGTGACATTAGTGCCATTGTTTTATGTTATTTTTTATTTTAAGAGCAACTGAAATTTATAGACCAGGCTTTGTTTCCTCATGCTATTTTTTCCTATTTTTGTGTATTTTCTTGCTTGCATTTTCTTGTGGGAAATGACAAGAGGAAATATCCCCTGAAATACTTGAGCCATTTGTTCATGTTTCTGGCTGTAATGCTCTTCCCATATGTAGCAGCTTTTGAGAGTACGAGCTTCAATTGAATTTGCAATTGAATAAAATATCCATTACTAAGTCACTGAATCATTTACATAAATAGGATGCTGAAGAGATAAAGCTTTACAAAATGTTGTTACTCATTCTATAAAATTTCTTTAGAATTTTACTCGGTCAACCAAAACATGCTGATTTTGAAACAGTCCTGCTATGCAGTTTATCAAGTTAAGTTTTAATTGTACACATGCATTTGCATTATTATGATGAATTTAAATGCATGCATTGAAACATGATTAATTTGTGTTTGTTTTGCAAATTCACCAACAAGTTTCTTAGCTTATGTCATGGTCACAGAAAAAGTCATTTTAACTGGATTAATATTTGCAATTTTTAAAAATAATTTTCATATTTTATTCATGTTTGGTAGAATACCTTCATATTTTCAAAAAGAATTTTGTGCAAGTTTTAGACCAATTGGTAATTTTAATTGTAATGTCACACAACTCTTTCCTGTTTTTATTTTGTGTACGTCTGAGATCTATTCTTTGTCTTCATTATATAATGGTAAAAAACAAGTTTTATATGAATCTTCTTTGCTACAAATTAAGATTGTCACGTTGTTTTGTTTTATATAAATATGCCTCCACCCTCATCTGAAATAAGCTTGAAATTGACATTGTCCAGAATGGCTGAATGTTCGTTCCTCGTGCCATTGCTTTCCAACTCAATAATTGAAATAATGTTCAAACTCATTGCCAAACTACACATACGTGTTAACTTGATAAAATATGTAGTCTGTGTATGAATATCTGGAAGTGATTTAGTGCCCCTTAGCAATTTACATGATATGTCTCAAATACCATTTTGGAAATGTGTGTAAGAATCCTCGCTCTTAAAGAGAGACAGTAAACTTGTATTTATCTTTATTTAAAATTTTTTTTTTTAGAATATCATGTTTGTGAAAAACTTGATGTAAAATGTTTGATTAAAGAGGAAGAATCTTGAGCAGTAACCATCTAAAATTAATCTAATTGGAAAAAGAAGTGAGATTTTGTGAAACATTATCAAATCAAACAGCTTCATATTTCCCTGAGGGTAGAATGATACCCAGTAGTTTATGTTTTGCAATAGTGAAAGGTTATATAGCTTCATAAGCCTGAAAAGACATGTCCGAAAGGCAAAAGGCACAATTGTTCCTGATTTCATTGGATTCAAGTTTTGACTTGACTGACAGTTGTGTTGTTATTAAGCCTAGTCGATATTGTAGAATTTTTTTTATATCTTGACCAAATGAAATGATGATTTCTCTATGCCATGGAATCATGATTTTACAGGATAAAAATATTGTGTAAAATCATGATTTTCCACAATAATACATTTTGTGTTCCGAGGTATCTTTGTGTGCCCCAACATTTCATTGAGCTACCTAATTGAGTGATTTTATTTAATTTGGCCAGTAATGAAGAACCTTGTTATCCTCTCTTGAGTAATGTATGTACGTCAAAGGTCAAAGGTTTTAGCTCATTAAATATGCAAAAATACACCATCAATATCAAATCATGTTTGTACAATCTTACGTAAGAACTATTCTTTAATTATTTAACTTGTGTGTGAATAAGATAGTAAGAATACATATGAATGTATATTTCTTCCACTTTGTTCAAATCGGGTTATAAGGTCGTAAGTACAATTTTCTCAATTCGGGTTCTTATACAAGATTCCTCATTTTGCTTATTCAGGGTCTGTATTGTTTTCTTCCATTGAATAACAAGTTTTTAGAAATAAATATTCTCTGTATATAGTCTGTCGTTTCACATATAAGGGAAAGCAAGTTCACACTGAAAATTGATGTTGTTTACATTTCCCAAAATTATCATGTAGCAAATGCACTATGATTTGATAATAAATTTACAAATTGATCCTTAGTGCATTTGTTTCAAACATTGTCATAGTCAAGTAAGATGCATGGGCCTTAAAAGGATTAGTTATCTTTGCCTCAGATTCTAAACAAAATCCTGGATTTAGCTCATGCTGCAATCATAATTATAAACGTTTAGGTCAGTCAGGATATATGCCATGACTTTTACAAGCCGATCGCCTGTCTGATTGTCAAGATATTTATGATTAGAAATCAAAATTTCAAAAACCGTTTTCCTGTTTTTTATAACACTACAGTCTATTGGGAAGAACGAGTATGATCATTTCAAAGCGCAATTCTTTTAGGGCTTCAATATTACACCATATCACAGACACTGATAACACGTAGGGCCATGGATTTCCGATTTAACATTGTTAAATGATGCCTTTAATGCATTTCAGAATAGTAACTCTACATTTCTACCTCGTTATGATGCAAAAGTATATACTAAGAAAAGAATCCTCTGTTACAATTTCTGTTGAAACCTGCAGTACTCTTGAATACAAATTATAAGACATGTAAACTTGTTTAAATGCACATATCTCTGTTGGGTTTTAGTGCTGTATATACAACACAATCTAGATGCCTACGTTTTACACATTTGACTTCGATCTCTTTTCTGGTCATACGTCATTTGAGAATGCTTTATCTTTAATTCTTAACTCTTTGTTTTTCCGTTGGTCGCATCTGGGAGCTAACCTTGGACTTTGAGGGCCTCTAGGATTGGTTATAGTAACTTTATATACCTAAGAATACAACTCAATGGGGACAAATAATATCATTTTATTTCAAAATCATTATATAAATTTTTCATTTCAGAAAACACCTTTTTTTTTCTTCTCCACTATGTTAATTCATGTCCTAAGTAAATTGGATGTTTTTCTATTGAGCCTATGGGAAGGAGAGAATTCTTCGTTGTAATTCTTAAGATCATGATTCTTCGGAACTTTATTCTTTTCGTTGATTTCTTAAGTCCCTTTTTTTACGCTTATCAATGACCTTATCGGTGCTATTTGCATGACGTAGGTTTAATTGCTTCTAGGTAGATGGAGAAAATATATAATCTTGAGAAATTATCGCCAGAAAGTTGCTATTTTTCTGTTAGTGCCCTTTCAACCCTCAGGACCCAATTTAAGATCAGTCTCGTCAAACCTTGTGTTGTGGGCGTCGATCTGAGATTTTGATGCGGAAAACTAATTTTGAAACACCTTGTTTGAGAGTTCATTTGTATATATATCACTTGATCATCGGACATACTATATAAAAATGATGTCGAATTATGTATGATATATATATGTTATATATACCGCTATTGGCTTTAATAGGTAAACTATCATGATGGCATTTAATTCTTTGTTTTTTAGTTATCATCTTATCCTTGCTTTCTTTTTGTTGTTATTTTGGAGGTACGAATTGTTGTTAAAAAACTTGCTAAAGATCATTGATTATGTTAGGGTCATACAATGCAAGATGACTTTCTTTCTTTCTTTCTTTTTCTTTTCAAAAGCTCAGACACAGGGGTGTAGCCCATGTGGCTCTGAGCAGATATTTTGTTTTTTGATGGAGGGACAACTCACCCCTTTTGTCAAGTGGTAGATTCCTGATGAATATGCAATGAGTATGTGTGTTATTTTGGGGCTTCATGAATATTCATGAGCCACATGATTTGGGCAGGGTTGTGGCATTGATTATTGAATTAAACCTAAGATGTCCTGTGCACCACGAATAGGTGTAATTATTATGTTGTGTATAAATCTACGGACTATACATAAATGGCATTAAAAATGTCCTATCATTTTATGGAATGTATATGATTATTTGTAAACTTTTCGTTTTCTTTGTACAGTTGATGTAGCTTGTAGCATACAAGATTAGATTATTTTCTAAGTTGATTTTTTTTTAGAGTTTAGAATTTTTGTTCTGTTGAGCCAAAGTGGAAATTTAAATCTGGTATGTAGAATTGTATCCAGCTTACGTTATTTCTTTATCAGACATATATATTTCAAATCACGGATGAGAATTAAAAAAGACAGCGTTTAATAATTATTTGCTTCTCGTGCTCATTGAGTAATGAAAGAATATGATTATAAGGATGTTATGAGAAAAGAAAATATGAAGATAATTATGATGTGATTCTTTTCAAGGCGATGTAAAAAAATTGTGTGATTGTACAAGATGTACCCGAGTGTTCTCGATGTTTAATGTTATGGATGTCGTAATAGTGTACATTTGACGTGGATATAACGGCGTTTAAAAAACGCCTGGTGGATTTTATCTTTTTTAAAACAGACTTCAAATAAGCAATTTTATGGATCTTTTTATTCTGTTTGTCTTTTGCAAAATGTTTTGTGTGGATCTATAAGTATGTTGTCATAGCAACAGATGGTTATGCATATGTGGAAAAAATATCTGATGCAGAAAGAAAAAAAAAGATTTAAAAAAAATGGAAGGAGTTATGTTTGAAGAGATGCCTGTTGTAATAGAAAGCATTCAGTTGTTAAAATTTAGACTGGGAGGGGAAAATATACTGATCTGTCTTTTCTGGACACTGCAGCTTGAATAATTAAAGATCATAAGTTTTTATCTGTAATCCTATTTTTTTTTTTGTCTTGCAACCTCAGGATTTGTTTTATCTGTTAGTTGTATAATAGAAACAAAAACAAGAGGAGGTGCAGAGCGCCGTTACTTGTAGGAGTTTAGGAGCTTTACTGCGATGATAATCCCTTTAAGGGTATGTCAAACAAAACAAAAATGCTAAAGTCTTAGTATACATTATTCTTAGGGTTACATACTTTTCAGGCTTTTCTAGTTAAATGTAACTGGTTTTGTTTCATTTCCGTTATTCTTTCCAGAAGATGGAAAAGACTTTTGCTTGGAATATTTTCTCTTCCCATTTCTTTATCACTCAGGGGATCTGGATATTTTATTTCTTTACTCAGGCATCTATTTCAAATCAACTCGTCTTTTTTTGTGTATGATATGAAATCAAGTTATTGTTCTCTCTCTCTCTTAATGTAGATATTGTTGATTAAAGAATAACGATAATGCAATGCTTCACTTTCAGTCAGCAAGCCATGTTATTGTGTGTTATGTCTCCCGTTTATGAAATGCTTTGATCCTGCTTCATATAATTATTGGGGGATTTGTCATCACTCATATTATTGGCCCCTCAGTTTAATATTATTGGTTATGAACATGATAACGAGATATTATGAAAATACCAGTTAATTTAAATTAAATAAGAAACATTTCATGAGTATTTACTTATCTCTATTATTTGATTTAAATAAAATTAAATCACTCAGTGCTAAACAAAGGTATTTTATTTGTGTTAATGCTCTTTAATTTACCCACACACTTTCTCACGATATTTCAAGAGTCGAACTTCCCTAAATGGAAATGAGACATTCCACAAAGTATTCTGTAACATGCATATAAGCATGGTGGACTATTCCAAAATTCATAACCAGAGGGGGAGAAAAATTCAGAGGGACGTGGAAGATGTTCAAAAGAAAATCATTGTTTTTTATGTGTTATTTTAATGCAGTCTAGCAGTTTGCAGTATGAATATTTCATCCCATTTAAATATCTTGATTTTCATATAAGTAGTAGTGATGAAAACAAGAAAACTATAATTTAACGTAATAGATAACCTTACCACCTGTCAAAGAGTGCAAATTACATTGATTTTTTGTAAATGTTTTGATCTGTATGAAGGAAGAATGTATTGAAGAATGCTAGATTTAGTTGGTTAACTTTTTTTAACTTGTATATTGTAAATTCTCAGGGAAATAAAATAATGTGAACTATATGAATGCGCAGGGCATGGAATTAGTTTATTTCCATGGCAAGAATATAGACTAGTATACCAAGTGTAGTTATGTTTCTTCATTTTGTGCACCATCCCCCTCCCCTTGTACCCCTCCAAGCTATGGCAATTCATTGAACTTCTATTTTGTTCCAATGAAAAACATATTTTGTCAAAGACACAATGGACTTTTTATTTGTGTGGGCATTTTCTCGTGATGTGTTAAGTTCTTGCTATTTTCTTTGATATCGCTTGCCAAAATCTTTTTTTTTCCTCCGTTATTCTTGGTTCTCATGACTTTCTGTTCAATTTTTCCTTCCTGTTTTGGCGTATGTCATTGAGAGAAGTAAACAATAAAATGTCACTCATTCAGATGGTCATTTGTCCATTTTTTTGTAATTCTTTAAGTTGTGTATCTAACATGGCATTTTGAAAAATGATGCATACAAATTGTATTTGTGCATATGAGTGAGTGAATGAATGAATGACAAAGACGATTGTGAGGATGATGATGGTGATGATGGTGATGGTGCTGCTGATGATGGTGCTGGTGATGATGGTGGTGGTGGTGGTGGTGATGGGGTGGATGATGATGATGATGGTGGTGGTGATGATGATGATTATGATGGTGATTTTGATAGTGCTGGTGAGTGTAATGATGGAGGTGGTGATGATGAATCGATGACGGTGATGGTGTGGATGATGATGACGATGTTTACGATGACGGTGGTGATGATGATAATGATGGTGGTATATGATGATGATGAATAATGACGATGATCATCATCGTGATAATGCTGATGGTGATGATGATAATTCTGTTTATGTTTGTGACTGTTTATCATGTATTTTCCCCCTAAAATATTGTTCATAATCCGATGTTATATATAATATAATGTAAAATGTCTTTGTAAATATATTATTACCTTCTACATTGACTGTCTCAGCCTGGGCTGCTGGTCACTCTTAGTGCACTAAATAAATTAATATATGTAACAAATAAATAAAATGAAAATAATAATAATAATAATTAATAATTACAGTGCTTATATAATACTATAATACTGTAATACTATAATACTATAATACTGTGAAGGAGTTGTGATGAGGAATTTCCTTTATATTTGTACAGGTACAAGGTCGACCACCCCCCCCCCCCCCCTCAACAAAAACAAAAATAGAGAGAGAGAGAGGGGGGGGGGGACGGATATTTCTCAACTCGCATCGTACACTAGAATCTGGCCGATTCTTTATATTCCTAACACTTTATTCAAGCCGCCGAAGATGGCGTTATCAACGAACTCATAATTATGCTCACCAGCCCCAACTGCGTCTTAATTTTTTTCGGGAGTCCTAATGATATCAGTGCCGTATTCTATATTCAATTCAATTCATTTTATTCCTATATAAAAACTTACATAATCAAACATTTATATTTTACAGATAAGTAGAGAACATACAAATAACATAACGAAATATAAACATAAAATACAAATGTATATACGAATGGGAAAACCGACAAGAAAGAACAATGAAGTATCATGTGGTGCTGGTAACACCTTACACCTAACACCAAACAACTAACACCTAACATCGACACTAATAACATGCTATACGGCACTGGTCCTTAACTCATAGCCTGCCATGAGGCTGCGTGCACGCTATTGTTACGCTGCTTCTTGCATGCTAGCAAACATTCGTAATAGCAGTTATTGTTCATGCCTATTGGACTGTGCCTAGTGTTTTGCACGCTCTATATAATTGTTAGTACCATCGCGTTAATCCGATTATCTCGTTATAAATCTGGCACTGGGGGGATTAGCCCTGTGGCAGGATAAGAGTTAAAGGTAAAGACCAGTAATGGTCATGCGATTGCATTGTGAAAGAAACGTTGTGGAATCGATCAGAAAAGGTTGATCATCTAGCATCTAGCATCTGCAAGGTTCTGGAATCATCAAAATGATAAGAAATTTGGCCCATTCTTCGTAAAGTTACAAGCACTATACACAGAAAGATGTATATGGGACTACCCTATATCTCTCACACGACCATGAGAGAAACAAATTTACCAAATATATGAATTAATAGGCGGTTTCCCGGCAAATTTTGTATCATCATGTATTAGTCAAAACATATTCTTTCACATGATTGGTAATGAGAGCTTCCATTTCATTTTTTGAAATTGGGGCGTTACCAATACTGGTCTTTACCTTTAAGCAGAGCCATCTTTCTGTACACAGAGTTTGACCAACCGACTACTGCTTTGGTGGGCAAGCACAAAACAAAAGAATATACGCCATGTTTTGACCACTGACCTCTACACCACACCACTGTAGAGGTCAGTGGTTTTGACCCATTGAAACCAGGTTGGCCAAACTCTGTGGATAGATGGCACTGTTCATAATGGAATGATCACGCTGTCTCCGGCTGGCAGCAAATAAGAAGGGGGAGGTCGCATATTGCGTTGGTAGGGCTGTCAACTTTGGGAAACTGCTTGGAGGGATTTTTTTTTGTTGAGAATTTGTTTTCTTCCCCAATTCGTGAGTAAATATTTAGTTAAGATTTTTTTTTAAATGAACATGAAAAACTTAGATCTAGATCTACTGCTAAAATGATTTTTTTTTTTTTTTTTAAACTAAAAAAAAAGGTGGAGGCCATCTTCAAAAATAGCCCGACTGGCTGGACGTCAGGGAAAATGTGGACCGAGCGGCCATTTTGAAGAAGAAGAAGAAAAAAGGCCTCCTCCTTCCTATTTTTCAAAAAGTCAGGATGCTAAACTACAACAAAACTAAAACTATTTTGTTTTGTTTTGTTTATGGCTTAAAGGGTTTTTGAAAAACTTAAACCCAGCGGCCCTCCGCCGTTCGCGGTTCGGGCAGTGCTGGTGCAGTAAAAACTTAAAAGTCTTTTGGAGTCGTCGCACTGTGACACTCAGTGACGCACACAAAAGCATGACAAGTGAGCTTTCCTTTTAAATAATAATTATTGACCAAGCTTGCCACCCAAAGACTTGACACACACCCCAAAATATAACTCAACAAATAATATTTGAAATATAAATATTTAGGTTTACCAACATTGATTGTGAAAGTGCTCAATTTAAGAATTTAAGAAATTATTTTGACTTACCGTTACGTGTTTTGTGTCGAGTCATCTTGATCAATGTAAATCCGCGATTAGAATACGCGCGCACGACATACATGTGCGCGATAGCTGATGCAACTAGCTATACAGGTGCTGGCCCTATAACCAGAATAACGTCGCAGGTTCATCTAGAATAACCTGGCAGATTCGGAAAATCTGCAACGTTATCCTGGTTATAGGGCCAGCGCCTGTTGTATACAGTTTAGCTGCATCAGCAGCTAGCGCAAGTACTTCCGACCAATCAAAGACGTTCTACGTTATCGCTAGGCCTCGGATACGAAACTTTCCGATGCGATCGCCAATCACAGGCAGGCTAGCTAGGACTATCCGTTCATTCATACAAATAAATGTTAATTGTTCGCTTCGCAGGGTACGCATGTCTTTGCCCAACTGTCATGTGGCATACTATTTTTGCATACGAGAATATGCGGTAAGGTTTGGCGGGAGGTTTTTTCATCCCTGTAAGGTAACCATATACTGTCGCTGCATTTGATTCGCTCAATATGACCTATATGAGCTTTTGGGGGTGGCGGGAGGCGTCATTTTTTTCTGCGGCACAGATTGGGACTTTTTTTAAAAAGAGGTCTTGATTTAACCCTAACCCTAACCCTAACCCTAACCCTAAACTTTCCCATAGGTTCAACACGCACCTAACCCCAATCTGTGCCGCAAAAAAAAAATAACACCGGCGGGAGAATGAGCGTGGTGGCGTGAGAATCCCTCAAAATGCGGGAGGGTTGACAACCTCTAAATAGCTCCCTCTTTCGTTAATTGGCAATACCAGTGCTATGTGTACATAGAATAATTTATAATTTGGTTGAATAAAAAAATTTTATGGTGAAGTCTAATGTACTGATAGAATATTATTTAACAAGAGTAAACATTCAGTAAAAGAAAAAAGGAAAAAAATACTTTCTACTGATGACACAAAAGGACGGAGGCATTATTTGATTTAATTTTTTTTAATTCATGGTTTATTACAATTTGTGAATGGCAGTCGATGTTTGAAATACTCACATTTTACAACAAAAATGTTTTTAAAGATATAATGAGGATGCTTTCAGTACAATATACCTCCATTACTGTTTGCTTTGTACACATCAATTTTGTATACAAGGGTCAAGCCGAAAAAAGATTTAAAAATTACGAATTTATCTGAGGGATATGTATGGCGTAATGATCGGACAGGACGGATTAAGAATGTTTAAATTGGGGGAACAGGATTATTTACAAGCAAATGAAGGGGGGAAGGGGGGGCAATATTTGTAGCTGCCTTTCTAGAAAGAAAAAGGAAAAAGAATAAACAGACAATTCCCTGACAAGCAAAATATAAGGGTATTTTCAAAAAGGTAAAACATATCAAACGATTAATGATTATATTTCACCAGTGAGTTAAAAAAAACAGTTCCCGTGAATACATGCGATACGATGTAACAAAATATATGCAACAAGATTTTGTTGTAAAAGTCCACCTTTTGTTTTCTTCCATATTTTTCCCTCCACAGGGATTTTATTGATTTTCATTTGAAACAAATTAACAAATATATATTCAAGTAAATTTACATGTATAACATAAATAAAATTGGCTTTTCAAGATACAAGTATTGTTGAACTGTTGAGTTAACAGAAAACTAACAAATCAATAATTCATTTTTGACACTCATGGAAAGAAAGACAAATACAGAAAAAATATTATTTTAAGTAAACAAATTCTTGAATTGAAACCATTTTCTTGTGAATTTATTATTTCTACAATTCGAATTTGCAATATACTTTTCGTTTTTGAAGTAATTTATAATCGAAACTCTAATATTATCAAAGTCGGGCAATTGTTTCTTTATTTTGCAAGTATACACCATCTGTCGCACCACAATCAGTATAAAATTCAATGCATAATTATTTGAACCTCTCAAACCAAATAATTTATCTTGTAATGAAAATGTTAATTTATTTCCGGTTCCAGTATTAATCCAGTGCTCTAATCTACCCAAAATATGTTTAACATGTTACATGTGTACAATCACATATCAGATGTATAACTGTTTCAATCTGTTCATTACAAAATGTACATTCTTTTCTTGGGACTAAACTCATTTTAAACAGTCGATCGTTCGTATATAATATGCGTTGCAAAACTTTAAACTGAAACCACCGTAAGCCCACATCAATGGTACAATTAAATCCAATATAACAATATGTTTCCCGACTCTTATCATTCAGGTCGAAAATGCATTTCCATTTAAGAAAACTTTTACATAGTCTTTTTCTTCTCTTTTCCACTATTATTACCAGGATACAACAGAATGTATATGCATGTATATATTTATTTCTGTATTTTGTTCTGTTACTGTTATGAGTTTATTTTCATGATTGTTATAATAATAATAATACTAATATGTCTTGTTTACCCAGGTAGGCTCATCAGTATTAATACTGTTCTCCTGGAGGGCCCTGCAATCATATTATTACCCCGGTCATCGGATTCAGGCTTACCCGCACATAATGTATGCACATTCTCCACTCCCTGGGGAGCATTCCAGCCAGTGCATCATTTTTACAAGCGCACCCTTGCTAATC
Source organism: Strongylocentrotus droebachiensis (assembly GCA_035222895.1). Lineage (NCBI taxonomy): Eukaryota > Metazoa > Echinodermata > Echinoidea > Camarodonta > Strongylocentrotidae > Strongylocentrotus > Strongylocentrotus droebachiensis. The sequence continues at coordinate 189 of JAVYIG010016692.1, read as the reverse complement.
TAATCTAAGAGAAGAGAAGGGTCAAGCTCGCTATCCATAAGGACCGCTATTCATAAGGACCACTATCCATAACGCGTGACAAAATAAATTGCGGTTTTTTTATGAGTAGCGGCCCTTATAAATAGCGGCCTTTATAAATAGCGAGCAAACCATAGACAATTTACCTCGCTATTCATAAGGAACGCCATT
>JAVYIG010016691.1:0-29894 GCA_035222895.1 Strongylocentrotus droebachiensis | reverse complement strand
CACTGCTCTACCAACTGAGCTATCGCGCCTCCTCACTTTACCTTTATTTATTTAGTAATTTATATACGTAACAATTTACTTGTGAATGTGCTTAACATGATTACGTTATTTATTAATTCTGTGCCCAGACTTCGTTTGGTAATACTCATTTAAAATCCTTCATAATGACTTAGGGGCTGGTTTTATACTAATCATATACAGTGCGACCCAGAAAAAACGAAACCGAGAATTATCGATGTTTTATCATACCTTAATCACAATCATTATTTAAAAAATGACACATATTTGTAAAGCTTTGATCCTCCTCTTTCATTTGATGCAACTCATATGATGCATCTTTCACGCATGAGTGATTAAAAGCAATTTGAAGGAAGGAAACCAAAAAGTAATTTGGCGGACGATATCTGAATTTCGAAAAAAAATTAACATTTCTAGAAAGTTCAGTTTCTGCTCTTTCATATTAAACCTCAATCAGGAAAAATGAGCCAGGAATAACAAAGCTCTGTTTGTTTAAAGTGAAAATCTACAGTCGGCATTTTTTTTTTTTTTTTTTTTTTTAACCGTTTTTTTATATTTTTTTTTATTGATGAATAAAAAATAAAAAGTATTCTGTTTGTTTAAATGGGATATAAATGCATACAATCAAATTATTCAAAAATTCTCACTCGTGCAAACCATGGATAATTATGAGGTGAAAAAGATATCAATGGAATGATGACGCTGAAACACATGTATTAAAGCATTAAAAACTGAAAAATATCAGCCAAAAGAGGGCGGAAAAAAAAGGAAAAAAAACATTAAAATCTGAAAAATATCGGCCCAAAGAGGGCGACAAATAAAAAAAAAATAAAAAAACTTTTCCGACCGACCGACCCATGTTTTGGCACCCAAAGGGCAATACAACAAGTTTTAATTTTAGGCCTTACACGTGTGTGTGTGTGTGTGTGTGTTGTTGTGTGTATATGAGGGAGGGGTACTTTCAATAGTCTTCATTTCTCTTCTTTATTCTCTAACAGGTATTAAATAGTTCTCTTGTGAACAAATACACTTTGCTAGTCATAGCTAAACCATGAATTGTATACCATTATACAAAATTATACAATACAAAGTTTGGAACTATCTTTAACATTCTCAGTTTGTACGCTCATTCTACTTTTTCGAACCTTTTTTTAGATCGAAAAGGGAAAGAAAAGAAGGTAAAAGGGAATAAGATAAGAGAGAGAGGAAAAGGGAGAGAGAGAAAGAAAAAAAAAGAAATTTAAACTTTAAATGAACACCTACAGATTACACGGCCGATGGTTTGCTCGACATGTGCCTAAGAAGACTTCGGACGAAAGTAGAACAGTACGAAAAAAAGACAGTTCTTAAAGTGAAATTGTCTTTCTTAATAGAGAAAGAGAGATGATTTCTAACTAAATAAAATGATAAAGGATGTGTGAATATTAAGGAGAAATTTACCATTTGTATTACCTGTGACATCTCAAAGGTTCTAATTCTTAAAAAAGATCAATTTCGGATGGTGAAACTTAATGCATTTTAAAGCACCTAAGAACTTAATTATTTGCTAAAATATAGTACAATATAAATAAACTTATATCTTTTGCATTTGTAAGACTTCCCGGGGAGGGAGAAACACTACCCCAGACAAAATCCCGGGGGGGGGGGGGTAACGCCCCCGTCCCCGGGATCGCAGTAATTAGTAATAAGTAAATGATGTTTTATGCTCAAGGGTGGGGGGGGGGGGTGGATGTTGAGAAAAAAAAGGATTCTTCACTCCCCACCCCCGTTGAGCCCCCTAAAAAAGAGTTAGTGTTAATTCCCCCCCCCCCCCCCACACTTATTCGCCGGCTGGTGATAAGAAATCCTCGATACGCCCTGGTTGGCACGGCCCCCACGGGGAGGTAATGTTCGGTCACTCATCATTATCACCCCATACTAGGCTAGAATCTGCCCTGTTCTTATATTTTATATCTCTATAAACTGCAAGCCGCCGAGTCGTATGCCCATTTAATTAACCGGGCGTGCGCGAGAGATCAATTTGGCCAGATTCTGGACTACATGCCCGGCCCCCCACTCCGTGAACGGAGGTATACCATACGTGTTACCAAAATGTCCGGTAAAGGGGTACTTTTCACGCACGAAAGTCCGGCTCTTACATACTCAAAAAAGACTTTACACACCGGACTTAGGGGGTATTCAAAAGAAGGGAACATGCATATGCGTACCGGGACTACATGTAACACCACTCCTGCTTTTCGACATCAGGAAACTGTCCAGCGGCGTTATATTCTTCCAAAGTATAACTTAACTAGAACTGAACTCGATCGGAAGACGTCGTCGGTTACTTGAAATACATTACAGGCAAGCGAAAGAAACTGGAGAGGGGCATATATATCAAAAGGCAAGAAAATGGCACCAGCAAAAGTTAAGAAGGGTACCTTTGCACCGGGGGGGGGGGGGGGGGGGACTCAGATTTGGTTTTGACGGGGTGTGCCGCTGAAGCCTCGAAACCCTTATCCCTTCCTTAGGGTCATTTCATGCGGATTTTTCTCGAAGTGAAGCCCATTTTCCCAAATTTTCGGAAAATTAAAAAAGAAAAGAAAAAACAGATCTATGTTTAGGGGTATTTTTGTCGCAACTGGGACCCATGATAGTGAGACGCTTCACTCAGTAATATCTTTACTCTGTATTAAAAGTAGGTCCGTAGCTTGGCATGCACTAGCTTTGTTTGCAGTGCAGCCATGTATGCAGTGAGACACTTTTTGTTGTAATATCTTTACATTGTATTAAAAGTAGGTCTGTAGTTTGGAATGTGTAGTAGTCTCAAGCTATATAGGGATTTTGTGTGTGATTACATTCAATATATCTAATGGAGGCTACCTCTGAAGATTTGAGGGGCGGATTAATCTCAGGTAATCCGGTTGCTTCTGGGACTAGTATTATAGTGGGCGGATGGAGAGGCCGGGAAGCTTGAATTTATTCCTCTACCAACTTTCATTCGAGGTGTTTGTCCTGTCTATCTGCTCTCGATGTAATAGAAGAAGCTGATTCACGTGTTAGCTGCCTGCCTGTCGGTTGTGGCTGAGTCATGTGTTAACTCAGGCTCTGCTTTGGGTCTGCTTGAGTGATCGGGGTTGTTGAACCTGTTTTTTTTATTTTATTATTAAATAAATGATCAACTGCAACCTCATCATTTGCCTCTGACTCCTCTCTCTCGATCTCCTGTCCTACCCACGACACATGCAACATATGAAAGCCATTTTTTAAAGGGTTAATTATATGCAAATGTATGCAAATTAGGAGTCAAAGAGTAGTTGTAAGCTGCTTCTAATGATATTATCATGTTCCTTGACCCCAAAACATCGGTAAAGACACTTCGTTTAGCTTTCTATGTGTCTCAGATCTAGAGATATAGTTATAAATATTAAAAAATGGCAGTCATTTAGAATTTAAAAGGGGTTAATTATATGCAAATTTATGCAAATTAAGAATCAGGGGGTAGTTAGAATTGCTAGTTATGCTATAATTATGTTCCTTGACCTCCTAAACATGAATAAGAGCACTAAAGTCTATAAGTATCAGATGAGAAATAGTTTTAAACATGCAACATGGCAGCCATTTTGACTTTAAAAAGGGTTAATTATATGCAAATTTATGCAAATTAGGAGTCAAGGAGTAGTTGTAAACTGCTTATAATGCTATTATCATGTTCCTTGACCCCCAAAACATCGGTAAAGACACTTCGTTTAGCTTTCTATGTGTCTCAGATCTCGGATATATAGGCTAAAATAGGTTTTGTGTGTCTACCAGGGTCTGACATGACGGGCTGGCGGCCATTTTGAATTTATGCAAATTAGGCAATGATCCACCACTACAATTTTTGTCAACTTCTAGTATGTTGTTTTTATGGTTTTTCCAGATTATCTGCAAGTGGAATCGTTTCTTTTGCAATTAGATCTAGGTTGACCCCTTTTTCTTCATATTTTGACTTTACTAATTACCTACCTGAATTTTATTAACAGGGATAGAAAGAAAAATTACCTGTACCAATATTTCGGTCAAATAAACACGATGAAGGCATGCATGCAAATATAAATGTTAAAAGACATTTCATCCAAGGTCTTAACTTCTTGTCATATAAATAAACGTCTATATAAAGATTCGGAAGAGCCTTGTGTTTCTAGTTGGATTAAACGAGATCAATACGGATTCTATGATTATTGCTATAAACTTTATCATGAAGGGGTGTCATGGCAACAAGCACCCTCTTGGTGTGGGTATGAGGGCGGAATCCTTACATCCATAGTTGATCGAGAAGGGAATGACTTCTTTGTAGGTATTACATTTAGGGGAATATATGAAGCTATTTTAACCATTTCATTGCTAATACATACCGCCAAACCGACTCCAAACCACTCACACACACAAAAACAACAAAAAAATCATCATTATATTTGCTTAGGAATTGCTTAACCATTTTTAATATTAATGTTAAGGGGTCGCTATACCATTTTAACCATCGTTGTAAGATATCTGCATTCAAGCCGAAAAAAATGGACTGCCTGCTTGACAAATATGGATTTTTAAAAATTGATTCATGCATCCCTGAGCCACGATTCAACCTATTTTGACGAGTCTATACCTTCATCAAGAATTAGTCTTTGAGATTTAGACAGACATATTGTCTATTGTATGCACATTTTTACCCAGAATGAATGCAAAATTAGCTAACTGTTTGAAGCTACTTTTCATATGAACATAATTCCAGAATCCTTTAAAAATTTAGACCTCAAAAGCATGGATAGAAAGGGATTCATATGGCTACTGGCTAGATGGTTTCGGGTCAATCTCCGTGCTTTCAAAGTAAGTTTAAAATACAATTATCATGATCATGATCACTCATTAATAGTTTAGAAACTTACGAATAAAATTCTAGAACACAATATAATCTGTAAAACCCACTTATAGCAGTGGATAGATCTCAAAAATGTCTTTTCGCGTTCATAAGTGAACATCATGTGATGCGCTCAGAGGATGGATCACATGTGACCACTTTCAACCAATCATCGATTAGGAGTGGGTTATATCTAATATAATAATTACTCAATCACGCTCGGTGTATGAATCTTATGTGTATGATGTGAATGATTACTACCGACCGTTTTATGAATTGATTCTAAAGTGAGAACTGAAAGCATGAGGAACACATGACTGCTTTCGACCAATCGTTTTCTCATAATCCAGGAGTGAGTTGTATAAAATGAAATTACCAATGATATCAATCAATCAAGTGACCTCTTTCGACGGATCACCTAATCTCCGAGTGAGTTGTATAGAATGATACAAGATCAAAGATTCAAATAATTTCATTTCTTCTGCTAAACATAATGAAATGAAATTGCAATTATGAGCGCGAAGAAACATTTTTGAGATCTATCCACTGCTATAATATAAGTGGGTTTTTATAGCTTATATTGTGTTCTAGAACTTTATTCGTAATCAATAATTCAGTCTATCTTGACATTCAGTCAGTCTTATTTGTTACTTTGGTAATGGAACACGTGCTAGCAAAAACAAAACTGGAAGAATAAGGAAAATTGCTCAGCGCATTATCAGTCTGGAATTGCCCAGTTTAGAAAATATATTTTGATCGTACTTTGCTGAAGGTAACACGTATTATGAAAAACCCAACACATCCTTTGTTCCATAATTTAAATTTTAACCGAATTCGCCTCTGCGTTCCCCGCACTAGTAGGGAGCGCTTCAGACGTTCATTCGTGCCGGATTCATGTTAATTACAGTAGGGATAAACGAGGGCAAGTATTGTAGGCATTGTACTATTGCATTGCTTTCCTCCATTTCCTAGGCAAGCAATCGCATTGTACTTATCATGCTTATCTGGTACAGACTATTTCCATGTTCTATTTACGTTTGAATTGCGAGGTAAGAGGACTCTTTTCTTTCATTTTTTTGGTCTCGAAATTTGAAGATTTGACATTTTTCTTCGTTGGGGGGGGGGGGGGGGTAAGGTCACCTTTTCTAGGTCAGCCATGGGCATAATTATTATTTTTTTTTTTTTATAATTAAAAAAAAAAAAAAAACACACACATAAAAAATACCAAAGGGGGGGGGTTAACCCCCTAAGCCCCCCCCCCTGCGTACGCGCCTGTTTGTGTACATTGTTTGTATCACCAGTGAGCAACGAATTTTTCATTTGTATGGATTTTCATCAATTCAATTCAATTCAATGTTATTTGCAATCTAATATAAGTATATTACAAAATATATACAATGAAACAACACAAATATAATAGTAATTGCACGAGAAACCGTTCAAACCTGAGTTTCGCAACATTTTGAGGAGTTTATTTCATTTCCTTTGTAATAGTCCCATCGTTCTATAGTTTAACCATTGTTAAGGAATTATGTTACTTTCACATTATTCATGCTTATAGCAACCCTAGTTTAGTTTATTTTGCAAACACTTCAGATATTGAACCCGGGAGAAGAACTGTTCATGTAAACCATAGACCTATAATCTTCTGAAAATGTTGTTAAAAGTGTCTTTATAAAGAAGAAAATGTGTAACGAAATCAGGAACCTACCTAATCAATTTTCATTGAAACTTTAATGTATATATATGGTGTCCAACTACTAGGAACGAGAATCATCAGATGTCATATGGCAATAATATATCTGACAGTTTATCAATCGATCGTGCAACAGATTCACGTGCTGCATAAGGCATGCAATGTCTGACCCTTGCCATAAATTACATTTGAAAAAAAAACGAACAGATCGAAACAAATCAGTTTCTGAAAAATGCCACTAAAATACACCTGAGAGACAGTGCAACATCAAAACACGTCATGAAACCTAACAATGTTAAGCCATACGAGTGAGGCATTGTAATGTTGATCCCATAACCTTTTGACTTTCATAGAATACCAAGGTTATCAATTGTCCTTTGTTCAAGAAATCAAGATTTAACCAATACATGCATTTGTTTTTATCTCGATTAGATATTGGCAATGCCCTTCTTTTCAATATTACTTCACGCAATCTTGACAAACTTCAACATGCTCAGAATGCAGCTGCCGGGGTTTTATCAGGGACATCTAAATATGATCACATTTCTCCTGTTCTCAAAAAGCTGCACTGGTTTGCAATCCGCAAGCGCATAGAATTCAAAATCCTTCTCCTCACATGGAAGGCTGTAAACGGATTAGCACCAAATTATTTACAAAACCTTGTTATGCCTTATACACCAGCTCGCAGTCTAAGATCATCACACCAGCATCTTCTTAAGATCCCAAAGACACGAGTAGCCTGTGGTGAAAGGGCTTTTTCATCTGCAGCACCTTGTCTTTGGAATAATTTACCATTTAATTTGATAATTATAACTTCCTTAGAGACCTTTAAATCCAAGCTGAAATCTTACCTTTTTTAACAATACCTGTACTTGGCACTATGACACTCATCCGAACTTTCTCGTCCAAACTTTCTCATTCTTTCTATTTTTCTTGTGCGCCTCGGAATAGCATTGTCTAGATAGACGGCGCTATACAAATGCCTATTATTATTATTATTATTGTTCCAAGATCAATACATCTGCATTTATATTACCAGATTACATTAATGTTAACAAGAGACATAATTACCGTACGTGCTATGCCAAAATATTCTTATCACCCGTTATTTCTCCTGAAACAATTGATTTCTCATAGCCTCCCTAACATATGCCACTAATCGAGACCAACTGAGAGCATTTTTGTTCCTCGAATTTCCTCCGAACTGGCTTGCTACGCTCGCTTGCATTTATGGTAGGCCTATCTCATTAACTTACAATTTTTAGGTCTTATTAATTCTTTCATTATAATATTGTGCTTTAAACCCCATTTAAATTGGGGATTTTATCGAAAGATGTCATGTATGGTTTTGCTCGCTTTCTTCGCTCGCTTGCAAATAAATCTACAAAAATTCACAAACATCTGCAAAGCATGGTGCTGAACCAGTAAAGATAAACATGTTGAAGATCATCCCTGATACAATGCAGGGGTGTACACCAATGTCAAAAAATTGTTTCTTTCCGCTTTGCGGTTTCCCTTTGTAAGTACCTTTTTCTTTCACCCGTACTTTGAATGAGCCCGCACCCCTGCCGTGCAACATTGATACCCATCACGAATACACATCTCTATAATGTTAATCCATGCGGTTGAGGCATTGTTATAATGCTTTTATTGTCCCCGACTTGATCACGTTAAACTAGACTTGCTGACGCGGTATGCTGCTGCTTCAGTGGCGGCTCTCCGGGAGATAGGGGGGGGGGGCCCTAAAAAGTATCCCTAAAGTGCATATCATATTACAAAGGAGAAGTGCCCCCTTTTCTTCAGATAAGTGTCCCTTTTTATTGTAATAGATGCCAGTTACACATTGCTATAAGTGCCAATAACCATCTCTGATAAATGCCCTCATTGAAAACCTGATAGGCGTTCCTTTTCATACAACAAATGCCCCTTTTCTTTTATAACAAGTGCCTCTTTTCCTATCTGATAAGTGTTCTTTTTCCTTCTTATAGTCACCCCTTTCCCTTTTTAATTATAGCCTTATCCCTTTCTCATAAATGCCCCTGTACACCTCTGATAAGAACCCCATTCTCATGTCTAAAAAGTACTATTTTCCTTCTGACAAGTGGCCCTATTCCTTTTATTTAAGAGATCATTCCCCTTTTCATAAATGCCCCTTTTAAGTCCTGGTAAATGCCCATATTCAAATCCGATAAAAGCCCTTTTTTAATATTTGTTGTACTCAGGAATTATAAAATAATAATTATTGACGTGTAGTAGTATCAGTATAGTAATAATAGCTAATGTACAAGAGAACTACGAACGTATGCCCGCCGTTTTCCCTCCTTTACTGATAGGTGAATCCGTGGGGTGAGCGCTTGCATGCACTCGATCAAAGGTAAAATATTTAGAACAACCAGAATCGATTCCTAGTTTCTCGTCCGGAATTATCGAAAATGAGGAAAGGATGTTTCCTATTTTTTTTATTTCATATTTTGACAAGATGGCTGCACATACAAATGCTATTACGCATGGCTCCCTGTTAACTTGTGCTTTTAGTGTTCTAAAACAAAATATTTTTGGTAAAAATAATAAAGCGGAAAATCAAAGTCCATTAATTTAAAATAAATGTTAAATTGAGTAGATCTATAGAGTCTAAACAAAACAATGAAAACAACTATATTATTGTTTTACTATTATATATCTAGTCGAGTAGTTCATAGAAAATTTTCAAAATGTTACAAAAAAGTAAACAAATCATAATAACAACACCATATAGAGTAGTTTTTATGTATGAATAGCTACGATTTATATGAGGGGAGGGGCAGTCTACTGTAGCGTACCTCCCCGAAGTCACGGCTGTAAACTTAAAATATCAAATAACAAAAATGAAGACGAAAAAAAGCGGGCCCAAAGAAAATGCTGACGGGACGAGAAACCAGGAATGATTTTTTCTGGGCCTTAGTGTGGAAAAATACGAAAACAGAAATGTCCCCTGACAAGAATAGCACTTCATTTGGTTCACGCTTAATGGATTCCTCGTGTAGTGGAGTTAGGTAGTGATACTATCTTGATGTTGACACTAGTTTTCATAACTATTCAAGACATTACATACATGTATTTCAATTACTTCGCTTTTTCGCAAACATAATAACTGGTGCACAACGGCAATTAACCTATCTATTACTCTCTCTCTTTCCCCCCTTCAGCCAACAAATCTGTTTAATTCCTCGTGTAGTGGAGTTAGGTAGTGATACTATCTTGATGTTTACACTAGTTTTCATAACTATTCAAGACATTACCTACATGTATTTCAATTACTTCGCTTTTTCGCAAACATAATAACTGGTGCACAACGGCAATTAACCTATCTATTACTCTCTCTCTTCCCCCCCTTCAGCCAACAAATCTGTTTAATTCCTTGTGTAGTGGAGTTAGGTTGTGATACAATTTTGCTTTTTACACTAGTTTTCATAACTATTCGAGACATTACATATTTCAATTCCTTTCGCTGTTGACATACATATAACCTGGTGCACAATGAAAATTGATCTATCTCTCTCTCTCCTTCAGCTATCCAATCTGTTATTATTTTCTCTCTGTCTGTCTCATGGCCCCCCTCTCTCACTCACATTCACTCAAACACTCTATCACTTAATCACTTTGTTGCCCTCACCCACTATTAACTCATTCATTTGTTTCGCTCTCCCACTCGCTCATTCAGTTTCTTTCTCACTCTCTTTCTCTCTCTCTATCTATCTAAATTGCTCTCTTTCTTTTATTCATACCTATTTGTTCAATAAACTCATTCCCGTTGGGCTCGCTTTTCTCTCTCTCTCTCTCTCTCTCATTATAATTATATCATTACAAATCTTTATCCTCAGTTTTCTTATTTATAACTGATTTTCCTTATAAAATTAAAGATAATTATGGCGTATATATTCAATATTGAATGAACGCCAATAAACAATTACCCAACAACAACAACATCTCTCTCTCATTCTTCTATTGACGCACACACTCAGTTAAACCCTTTCTTCATTCGCCCCCACCCAGCTTATCGTGCATGGTGCCGGTGTACAATCCAGCCGCCCTAACCCACCACCCCCCCCCCAAATACTTGAAGATGAAGCGGGAAAGACCGACGGAAATTGCAGTTCTGGCTAGGGTTGTGCCCATGTGGGCTGCCTAGAAAAAATACTAATGCATCCCTCACATACACATTGACACGCACACACGGTCGCAATCTTCGTTTGCGTGTTTGCGTGTGTGTGCGTGTGTGTGTGTACGTGTGTGTGTGTGTGTGGGTGTGTTTGTGTGAGTGTGATTGGGGGAGGGGATCATCATTTCTTTCGTGGATATGTCTCTGACACGTGCCCTCCTTTAAAGTTGAAATGAAGAAGAGATATAAACTCAATTTCTTTAAAAGAAAATACAGCTGAGAAACAGTGTAACTACCAAACCCGTCACGAATACATATCTCTGTAATAGTAGACCAGCCAAGACATAATTATTCTTTGCAGGGAATTTGGGGTTTGGCATGCCATACAGGCTTAAACTCTTGGGAAATACTAAGGAATAAGATGTGGTTGGATGCCACGCGTTTCTTGACTAAAAATGCCACTTATGTGCTCAAAATTTGATATAGCGTATAAATCACGATTTCTTTATTTTATCGACCCAAATATGTATTGTATCTGTTAAAGACCTTTCAGTTGATATTAATTTTCTCGTTAGTTTGAAGTAATGATTCTGTCTAATGTATATTTTTAAGTTCGATATAGCACACATGATTGTGGCGCAGTTAAAAAGAAAAGTGTGATTTACTCTAAATTTGGATGTTATTTACATATATTTCTACGGGTTCATTTTCTCACACCATAAGTATGTCCGTTGTCAAAAGCATTTCCTTGATAAGACATATGATATCTCTTTATCAAGCGACGCACAGAAAATAAATTATCAGATAATGCAATTTATACGTCATTTCACGTTATCCCAAACGAATTGATTATGTTTTTACAGGATGCGTATTTTGAATGGAAAACACTGTACATATTTTTGTATATTAGCACTAGAATTCCAAGGGCCAAAAACTAATATTTTTAACGTGGATGTTTGCATCATTCTGATACATAATGATGATGAAATAATGTTTGTTTTACACACGGTAGCGTCAACAGTGTTAATATTGTTTTCCATTTTGAATGGGAAAAGGGTTAATTGAAAGAAAATGTGTGCAGATTAAGAGTCAGCGGATAGTTAGAACTTGCTAGTAACGCTGTGATAAAGTTCCTTGATCCCCTAAACATGGAAAAGGGCACTCAAATTAACTTTCTATAAGTATCACATGAGAATTAATTTAAACATGCAACATGGCAGCCATTTTGAATATCTAAAAAGGTTAAATATATGCAAATTTATGCAAACTAGGAGCCAAGGAGTAGTTGTATGCTGCTAATAATGCTATAATCGTGTTCTTTGACCCCCAAACATCGTCAAAGAAACTTCGTATAGCATTCTATTTGTCTCAGATCTAGAGATATAGGCTAAAATAGGTTCTGTGTGTCCACCGGGTCTGACATGACGGCCATTTTGAATTTTAGGCACTGATCCACCTCTTCAATTTTTGTCAACTTTTAGTAGGCCTATGTTGTTTTTATGGCTATTCCAGATTATATGCAAGTGGAATCATTTTTGTTGCAATTAGTTCCAAGTTTTCTATTTTGTTATTTTTTTTAATACTTTTATTAACCAGACGGGAGAACTTTGCCCTTCGTTAGAGTTGAAAGCAAAGAAAAGAGTAAGATCATTTTTTTTTAAACACGCACACACACACACATAAAGCTTTAACATACTAGCAAAGGACAGTGCAATGCTGTAACCCGTCACGAATGCATATCTCTATGATGTTAATCCATTCATGGATTAACATCATAGTTAAGTGATAAAAGTGCCCCAAATATCCTTTTTATTTAGTGTTACTTTCATTATTTATACTTTTCTCTATATTTCCCACTGTCGCCTACAAAATGATTTTTTTTTTAGCGGTCATATGAAAGAGCCATATTTAGTTTTAAAGAACTGGAGCAGATTTGTGTAGTAATATATACTCTATTTCTACACCACAAAGATAGGAAGTATAGTAGCCGATGAGGCAGGAGGCCCAATGTCCCAAATGTTAAAAGCACGACCTTTTCCCCTTTTAGAATATAAACGTGCTCGTTTTCAGCGCTATCAATGTCCATTCTCTATATAATAATTTATATAATTTCAAATAAAAGAAGTGTGCCTTGTTTTACACTCAACGTTAACCCTTTAAACTACTTTGATATATGTTGAGGTAACCATTTGTAGGTGCCCCCTTCATTTTAAAGAAAGTGCCCTTTTGTGGTGGTGCACCCCAACTTTGAAAGATGCTCCGCCGCCCCTGCAGTGCAACGTTGAAACCCGTTACGTACAATTATCTCTATAATGTTCATCCATGTGATCGAGGTATTGTTATATACAATTTTTGTTCCTGTTTTCCTCAATTTGATCGCGTTCAAATAGACTTGTTGACGCTGTATGTTATTACTTCTTCGTGGGCTGCTGCATGTAGGTCTCTTCGGAACAGGGAGTCACCTTTTGAGAACTTTCATTCTTTCTTAACTCGAGCAAGTTACATGGCATTTGGCGAATGAGGATATTTAAATGCAAGCGAAATCCGGACACTCCAGAGTAAGGCTGGAATTGTGATTCGACAGACTCTTGTTTAAGTTTTCTTCATTCTGACAGTTTACACCAGTTTGAGCCGTTCATAGAATGTCGTACACGTTAATGCGGGGTTTTCTTCATTCTCACAGTTTGCACCAGTTTGAGCCGTTCATAAAACGTCATACGCGTTGAGCAGGGTTTTAGTACATGGACTATCAATACGGAATATTAATACGGTCAGCATCCTCAGAAGTCCTAATCAGTTGTTTTTAGTTCATTTATCACTCAAGTATCTTTACATCGAAACAACTCATCTTCTAAACTAAAGGCAGCGAATGACATCATTGACCTACTGATTGATTATACAAATAAGGTTAGTAGTTCATACATTGTTTAATATTACATGATATCTTTAGGTATAAGAAGTGCCCTTATTTACCTCTGATAACTTTATGTTTTGAGACTCAAATTAAGTTCCACGTTAAATAAACGTAAAAATAGTATTTTTTTGCATAAAATGAACTTCAAAATACTTTTCAACAAGCATTACTAGGCCCTAAGCCTCTTCTCTTGAATTTATTTTAGATCTACATCTAAGATATCAACGAATTAATTTTGTATCTATAACTAAAAATATCAAATAACACACACACAAAAAAGGAGGCGCAAAAGAATGCTTGCGGGGACGAGAAACTAAAATTAGTTTTGATTTGGCCTTTGTTTGGAATAATACGAGAGCAGCAATGTCCCCTGAAAAGAATAGCTCTTCAAATGGATTTTGGCATATTTGGTTCCTTGTGTATAGTGTAGTGAATATTTTTCACCACATGTAATTTCTTTCTTATCAGCTATGATGTTTCCTCATTGAAAGGCAAATGTGTTATTGATTTTAAAAAGTATATACAAAATTGGGAGGAGGGGGAAAGGGCTCGTTTAATCTCCAATAAGTTTTGTTACTTTATTATTATTACATGTACTAGTTATTTCTCTTCTTCTTCTTTTTTTTTCTTATTTCTTCTCCACCAAGATCTAGTATTTTCATTTATTTTCTGCTATTTTTTTTAATTTAAAAAATAATGAATAAATGGGCCATAGGCCCTGGTTACCGTTGTTGTTATTTCAAATAACTTTGTAATGTATTTATTTAGATTTCCCACTATTTTTTAAATATTTTACTATTACGTAGTTTTGTGTTAAATTTGTGTTGCTTTGTACTAAATATGATGTTATTTTATGTACCTGTATAATATAGGGCTTCCTTGAAAAGCAGGCCGTTACTTTCATTTGTTGGCTTGAATGGAACCAACCTCCTGAAATAGTACTTAATAAATAAATAAATAAAACAAGTCTTTCTAAAAAAAAAAATATTGCGTGATACATGTACAACTTCAACTGGTACGTGATATGTTCAAGGCATCGCACCATGCCAAGAATATCTTCATTTATATATTTCTTGTACAAGGGGATGAAAAGGTCTCATTTTCAGAATACCTACACTTATTCTTAGTTATAGTTCGCGATTGCTGCTCTTTGACGTGGCAATTTACTCTTTCATCAAGGGTTGACAACAATTCGTTATACAGTTGTTTCTATTCGGTTCATTCAACCGTTGGGAGGATTTAGCAGAGAGAGAGAGAGAGAGAGAAAGAGAGAGAGGGAGAAGTAAATATTTTGACAATGATTGTTATTCTTCTTCTTCAGCGCTCTTTAAGAATTCTTATTACAAAAATAGACATTGTGGGAACTATATACATGAACCGTCACTTGGCAATCGCATGGCAGATAAATTCATCACTACCAGGTTGAATAATTTGAAAGAAAATTAAATTTGAACCCCGGGGCGACCCGCCCACCACCCCCTCTCTCTCTCTCTCTCTCTCTCTCGTAATACAATTGAAGAATTGCACGAGTCCTGTTGACCCCTCCCCTAGACATTGGAGCTACGCCACTGATTTGCAACTTTTTCTACTATATCCATAACACTATCTTCTACAATTAAAAACAAATGGAAACAAGAATGATGAGGTTAATGCTTTTAGTCTTTTACCATATTGTCGTGTTGGGATCGGTGTAAGCGATATTTGCAGTATAGGAGAGGTACATATACATAATGAAGCAGCAAGGAGAGACTTGTAATTCCTGAGTCATATCAAGAGTATTTATTATCTCCAAACTTTGGAGACTCAAATCGGTCACATCATACAAACTTCCACATATGTAAAACACAAGATGAAGAGAGAGCCAGCTAGAAAGAGGGTCTTGATCTAATGGTCATCAAAACTCAACTCCTCCAGAAAGCCAGAACATGTAATATTTATCTAGAAGGATACAAGTAATATGAGGGTAGGTTACATTGTGTCAAAGGGACAAAGACATGAATGAGAGCCGCCAAGACAATGGACTACTTGATAGTTTTATGTATGGGGCTTATAAACATAACAGAGGTAGTCTTTCCTGGGAAGGGGATTATGAATGCACTTGGTCTTTCTATTGAGAAGGATTATAAAGATATAAACTTGGCTTTTAAGTGCATCTCAAATATGGTACATGTACTTTACGATTAACTTGGTTTTGGGACAATACTACACAACAATATCCCATGTTTGTAATTGGCTGCTCGGCTTGTGAAGTACATGAATTACCAATGTGATGATGGAAACGTGATGTTTGCAAAATGGAATGTTTGTATTCTTCGTGTACATAATGATGATGAAATAATGTATGGTTGACACCCGGATGTGTCAATATTGTTAATATTTTCTCTACTTAAGGGCCCTGCAATCCTATTGTTTTCCTTTGGGTCTTGCTTTTTTAATTACTACAGGAGGATTAACATGATATTAACATACAGGCATTTAAGCTCATGTCAGAATGTACTATGATAATTTGTGATACTTCATATTCTCATGATACAGAGTGAGAACTTTAAGTGCTCTTTGTTTATAGTTCAATTTAAAGAAAACTCAGTGTTTTCTTCTTGTTTTTGAAACATTTTTATCATACATCGATTACCTGGGAATGTAAAATCCACTTTGGGTTTGGTTTTGCTTGATATGCTATTCTAGATGTATTTATACATACAGGCATTTAATCTCATGTCAGAATGTACAATGATAATTTGTGATACTTCATGTTCTCATGATACAGAGTGAGAACTTTAAGTGTTCTTTGTTTATAGTTCAATTTAAAGGAAACTCGGTGTTTTCTTCTTGTTTTTGAAACATTTTTATCATACATCGATTACCTGGGAATGTTAAATACACTTTGGGTCTGGTTTTGCTTGATATGCTATTTTAGATGTATTTATACATACAGGCATTTAAGCTCATGTCGGAATGTATTATGAAACTTTGTGATACTTCATATTCTCGTGATACAGAGTGAGAACTTTAAGTGTTCTTTGTTTATAGTTCAATTTAAAGGAAACTCGGTGTTTTCTTCTTGTTTTTGAAACATTTTTATCATACATCGAATACCTGGGAATGTTAAATACACTTTGGGTTTGGTTTTGCTTGATATGCTATTCTAGATGTATTTATACATACAGGCATTTAAGCTCATGTCGGAATGTATTATGATAATTTGTGATACTTCATATTCTCGTGATACAGAGTGAGAACTTTAAGTGCTCTTTGTTTATAGTTCAATTAAAAGAAAACTCGGTGTTTTCTTCTTGTTTTTGAAACATTTTTATCATACATCGATTACCTGGGAATGTAAAATACACTTTGGGTTTGCTTTGCTTGATATGCTATTCCAGATGTATTTATACATACAGGCATTTAAGCTCATGTCGGAATGTATTATGAAAATTTGTGATACTTCATATTCTCGTGATACAGAGTGAGAACTTTAAGTGCTCTTTGTTTATAGTTCAATTTAAAGAAAACTCAGTGTTTTCTTCTTGTTTTTGAAACATTTTTATCATACATCGATTACCTGGGAATGTAAAATACATTTTGGGTTTGGTTTTGCTTAATATGCTATTCTAGATGTATTTATACATACAGGCATTTAAGCTCATGTCGGAATGTATTATGATGGTTTATGATAATTCATATTCTTATGATACAGAGTGAGAACTTTAAGTGTTCTTTGTTTGTCTAGTATAACTCAAATTTCATATAGGAGACGCATACTTCACATGCACAAGTTAAACTTTTTAGCGTTAAGTACCTGCTATTTCATCATAAATCGCGAGCCACAAATTTCAAAATGTTGAAATATAAACATGTATACAAGTTAAATATGATTTACAAAGCATATTGCTCAAACAATTATGCATATTGTTATTATAGTGTAATAAGCCATTTGTCACATTGAACACCCAAGATGCTGATGATAATATGCGTGAGACAATTAGGAGTACATGTTTCATAATGTTGTGATATTTTTTAATATTTTCAATCACATCAATGATAATTTATAAAGGCAAATAAAACCTGCCCAATGTGTTAGGCCTGCGTTTCAAGGATACATTTTTTGTAGTTATTAGTACTTACAAACAAGTTTTTACGCATGCGCCTTTATTTGTATAAATACATTTATAACTAAATTTAAGGTATTCATGGGTGTCCTGCATAAATATAACGTACACAATGTTCTTGGACGGTGCGGACTATTTCACATGACTTGTGTCGTTGATTGAATGGTCCTTTTTCGTGATTTAGTTCGGGTTTGGTACGCGAATCTTGGTTGGCTGCCTCGTTACGGGTTTGTTCTTTCGCCTGCTATGGGTGATTGTGTTTCGGTGGTTGGGTGAATGGCGTACGTTCTTTGTTGCTAGGTGAGACAAGCATTAATGCCTTTCCTGCCTGGCGGCACGAAGTGTGTGCGGTTTGCTTTCTGGCTGTCGGGATGCAGTTATTCGTGGCGGGTGGGTTGGATGGTTTTGTGGCGGGGCGCTCGTCTGGGCTTCGTGCATTGGATTCGGTTTCGTGTGTTTTTTAATTATATGCCAACAAGGTTCTGGCTCGTACATACAGCTGCTCGTACTCTGACTGTTGTCAATGTCTCCCATAATTTGTTTTAATTTGTTTAGTCTAATCACGAGTGCAAATTAGACCTTTCCGTTGGTTAAGTTTAGGATATTTTTTTTTTCTTTTTAAAAGAAAGTTTTACATATTACGTTACATGAGGTTATTTAAAAACATAAATGATATTGCATGTTTAAAGTGCGCATTAGATTGAGTTTAATCTCTATACTTTCCTTCTTTTAAATTAGATTCTCTATGTTCGCAATTCATGTTATTAAAGTTATGAGAATACCAAAAGAGATAACTCGATATACTCGCATAATTAATTTGAATAGCTGTATTAATGTCCCATGGGCTACAAACACTTTGCTTTTGAGACCTGCAAGTGATTATGATTATGTTGCCATTTTTACCTTTACTTATGTTTTCTTACAACACTTTTTTTTTCAGCACTAGCACAACCATGTACACAGGAACGTACACATGTTCACAAAATTACATGCACATACTCACACTTTCATACATGGACACAAACTCACACAGCGTGCTCTCTGTGGCTTTTATTGTATATTTGAGATATTCCAGAATTCTGAATGATTTTTCCTAACGCAAATTTTGACCAAGGTTTGAGAAATGTTGAAAGTAAGTATTATACAGTAGAAGAATTTAATTCTAGTTTTAATTCATCCAATAATAACGATCAAATGTACGATGACTCAAACTCCATGAATCTTCAAGCCAATCCTGAATTCAGCCTATTTCACGTTAATAGTAGAAGTATGAATAAGAATTTTGAGTCCGTACAAGAACTTTTTTTACAATTAAATAATTTCCAGTTTTCCATAATAGGCTTATCTGAAACTTGGCTCCATAAAAATTCCCCACCTCTATTTAATATACCTAACTATCACATGTTTCGTTCTGATCGTGACCATGGTAGAGGGGGCGGAGTAGCGTTATACATACATAATAATTTTAAAACTAAAGTTAGGTCTGATTTACACACTGAAGGTGCTGAAGATTTATATATTGAAATATTAAATGATAAAACCAAAAACATAATAGTTGGCATAATGTATAGACCCCCCTAATCATAATGTAGAAATGTTCTTGGACAATTTTGATAGATGTCTTGATACTATTTCCCCAAGAAAATAAAGAAGTTTATATAATGGGCGATTTTAACATTAATCTTTTAAATTCTGATGATAACCACATTGTGAAATTTAGTAGTACACTGCAATCTTACGCATTTAACTCACATATTGATAAACCAACAAGAATTTCATGTATTTCTCAAACTCTCATTGACAATATTTTTTCGAATGTAGCTCATAACAATTTTACAAATGGTCTGTTATATTACGATATTTCTGACCATCTACCGATATTTATTATTTCTAAAGTTCATCTTGTTAAAAAAAATGACTAAAAATAATTGTGCAATGCATAGAAGACAAACAAAACATAATATTGAATTATTAAACTTTGATTTAGCCAAAGAAGAATGGGTCGAGGTATTAAGTGCATCTGACGTAAATGTAGCATATGAAAAATTTCTAGAAATTGTATTACATTGTTATCATAAGAATATACCCCTTGTCAAAATAAAAAAAGGTAAAAAGGCCAAACAACCATGGATTACTAAGGGTATTTTGCGTTCCATAGTCGCCCGTAATAAGTTGTATAAGGAAGCCCTTGTAAGTCAATGTAACGACAAGCTTAAGAAGTATAAAACGTATAGAAATCATCTTACATCTCTTATACGATTGTCCAAGAAGTTATATTATTCTAACAACATAGAAAGTAATAAAAGTAACAATAATTTATTATGGAAAACTGTAAAGGAACTTTTAGGAAAGAAAAATGCAGAAAGTAATAAATGTTTCTTAATTAATGAACAACAAATAACAGATCCAATTAAAATTTCAAAAGCTTTTAATGAGTATTATATAGATGTAGGCCCTAATTTAGCAGCTAATATTGATTCAGGTGACAAGGACTACAATAAGTCCTTGAATTTCCCACGTGAAAATTCATTATTTCTTACTCCAACCAATGATTATGAAATTATTAATGTAGTTCAACACCTTAATTCTACAAAATCTAGTGGCCATGATAGTATAAGTGTTCACTTATTGAAACAAATAATCTTTAATATCGTAACCCCCCTGACATATATATTTAATTTATCAATTTCAACGGGTGTATGCCCACATTTGCTTAAAATCGCTTAAGTGATTCCTATTTATAAAAAGGACGATTCCTCAGTAATAAGTAAATATAGGCCAATTTCATTATTACCAAGTATCTCCAAAATTCTCGAAAAAATAATATATAAAAGACTTAACACGTTCTTACAAAAAAATAATTCATTGATTCCTAACCAGTTCGGATTTAGAATTGGTCATTCTACCGATTACGCAATTTTGCATATGTATGATCAAATAATTGAGGCTTTTGCGAACAGTGAACATATTGTTGGAGTATTTATGGACTTGTCAAAAGCTTTTGATACGATTGATCATAAAATATTAATTCATAAATTACAATACTATGGCGTAAGAGGTCAAGCTCTTTCATGGTTTACTAATTATTTACAAGACAGACAACAATATGTATCTTTCCAAAATCATGAATCAAGAAAATTAACAATTAAATGTGGAGTACCGCAAGGATCTATATTGGGTCCATTGCTTTTTATTATTTATATAAATGATATTATTGAAACCTCTTCACTTTTAAATTTTATCATCTTTGCTGATGATACGAGTATTTCTTATTCCCATAAAAACTTTGATACGCTCATAACGCGGTTAAACTGTGAATTAATGAAAATTTCTAGGTGGTTTAAATCTAATAAATTGTCATTAAATCTTAGTAAAACAAATTTCATTCATTTTAAACAGACCAACGTACATGATATAAGAAATTGTATTATTGAGATTGATGGCTTGCCTCTCATTGAAAAACAATCTGTTAAATTTTTAAGAGTCACTATTGACTCTCATCTAAATTTTAATGAGCATATACGTAATATACATACATCAATATCAAGGAATATTGGAATACTGTATAAGTTAAAAAAAATTCTTTCTGAAAGATCTATGATTATATTATACAATTCTCTAATTTTATCACATGTGATATATTGTAATATTGTATGGGGTAATTGTAGTTTAACAAGAATTAATTCCTTATTTTTGCTTCAAAAGAGAGCGATTCGCATAATCACTAACTCACATTATATATCACACACGGAACCTTTATTTCAGCGTTTAAAAACATTAAAAATACAAGATATTCACATTTTTCAGACATGCATTTTTATGTATAAATATTCTCATAATCAACTACCATCCCTATTTCACAATATTTACAGTTTAAACTCAAACATTCACACATACCACACCCGTTGTTCAACAAATTATCACTTAGAAAATCCTAAAATACTTTTAGCACAAAAATCAGTAAGACATCATGGACCAGATGTTTGGAACTACTTACCAAATTCAATAAGGCATTGTTCATCTCTCTATTCTTTTAAATCATCTCTCAAAAAAACTCTTATATCGAAGTATCTACATAACTGATTTCAACCTGCAGTAAGCAATTGTCAAATTTTGGTCACATTGCAACTCAGTTTTGCAAATTTTGTTTTCTATTTCGTATTCTTAGTTTCCTTTATTGTAAAGGCTATATTTGTTTCCACTCCACTATACCACACAGAGCTACGTGCACTTCCACTATTCATTACAAACATATACAAACAAGCACACTTGCGTGCACATGCACACACACACACACGCACGCGCACACGCACACACACACACACACACACACACAATATATATATATATATATATACACTTGCACAACACACTCACAAACTCATACACAAAGATCGTTTGAACACTTTTTCATTTTAAGGTTTACCTTAAGATTTTTTTGTTTTTGTTTTTTTTGAGGCCGCCATCCTTGTCAAGCTTTGCTTATGTTTGCGGTCTCCTGCACTTTTCCAATAGAAAAGTTCGGATAATACTTTAAATTTATGATTATATGTTATGGAAATATTAAGTTCGGTTATTATATGTACATATATTATGTAAAAAAACATTTTGACATGAAGAAATTATTGTTTGTTTATGTTGTATTATACCTTACATTTATATGTTCTTTGTTATTCAGTTATATTTTATATGGAAAAAATGCAGAAATAAAATCAAATCAAATCAAATCAAATATATACACATTTTTGTTTGCATGATCATATATATTTCCTGAATGTTTTCAACATGATATAATTTTTGTCGATCATACTTTTAACCAGTTTTATGTCTCATGGTTATTTTAGGGGAGAGCAAACTAAGCATCATTTGTTCCTATCAACAATCGTTCGCCATTGCTGCTCTTACAACCATGACGTGTCAATATACTTTTTCAGCTAGGATTCACAATAATTCGTTTTACTGTTGATTTCAATCGGTTGAGTCAATTGTTGGGAGGATATAACAAAGAGAGAGAGAGGAAGAGAGAGAGAGAGAGATAAGAGGATATTCTCACGATTATTATTATTCTTTTACAATTTTTAATGAATATTTTGATAACATTAAACGGCATTATGGTACTATTTTTGTGTAACGTCACATGGCAATGGCCTTGAAGATGAATTGATTAGTACTTTGTTTAATGATTTAAAAGAAAAATTAATTTGAACCGCGTGCCATATTCTCTTTCTAGCAATACGATTTTAATAATGCATGTGCCATTTTGCCTCACCCTTCTCCTGAAGCTACGCCACTGATTTAAAACCTCATGTTCTTTTTTAAAAGTCTTGACAATAGGCAATAGTACTCTACCATTTCTCAGGTTTGTAATTGGCTAGCATGATTTACCATAGTGATGATGAAAACGTGAGATTTTATAACATTGATGTTTGTACCAATAATGTATATACATTATGATGATTTATGTTTAGTTTACTAACGTTAACGATATGATGTCAATATTGTTCTCTCTTTGAGGGCCCCGCAATACCGTTATTTTCCCCGAGTTAATAAGCGTTTTGATATTTTATTAAAAGTCTTGACAATAGTCCATATGTCATAATTTCTTGTCTTTGAATATACCCTTATTTGTATCTTTCCCTATTTTTGCTTTTTTATTTGGTACTGTAGGATTGACTGGAAAAACAATGAACTTGTTGACAGGATCCACTTTATGTCTCATTCCTTCTATTTCCGATGTTTTTTCGGAATGTTTTGAAGACAATATCTTGTTTGTCGGTCACGGTTTGCTTTTTTCAATTGCTGCTCTTTAATACAACCATGACGTGGCAATTAACTCTTTCATTTACTACTCGGTTCATTACAATGTTCGGATGATTAAGCAGAGAGAGGAAGAGAGAGAGAGAGAGAGAGAGAGAGAGAGGGAGAAGTGAATATCCTCACGATTCTTATTCTTCTTCGTTTTTATTCTACAATGAAAAATTGAATATTTCCATGACAATACATTGTCCGTACTATGTTTGTATTCCTTTGCTTGTTAGATAAATTCATAAGTAGTAGTTTTCATAATTTGAACGAAAACTGAATATGAACCCCGGGCTTAACCTTTCTCTCTCTCTCTCTCTCTCTCTCTCTCTCTCTCTCTTTCTTTCTCTATGTGCTTAATCATCCGAACATTGTAATGAACCGAGTAGTAAATGAAAGAGTAAATTGCCACGTCATGGCTGTATTAAAGAGCAGCAATTGCAACAAGCAAACCGTGACCGACAAAAACGATATTGTCTTCAAAACATTCCGAAAAAACATCGGACATAGAAGGAATGAGACAAAAAGTGGATCCTGTAAACAAGTTCATTGTTTTTCCACTCAATTCTGCGGTACCAAATAAAAATGCAAAATAGGGAAAGATACAAGATTTGTAATTGGCTGGTCTTTCAGTTTTTAATTGGACGAGTTACCTAAGTGATCATGAAAACGGGATGGTTTCAAATCAAACTGGATATTTCGATCATTCGGGTACGTAAATATGATAAAATAATGTTTGGTTTACACTAGGTAGCGTCAAGAGTGTTAATATTGTTCTCTCCTCGAGGGCCTTGTAATCCTATCATTATTATTCCTCGAATTTAACTTTTAAACTTTGTATTAAATGCCTTAACAACAGGCAATATGTTATAAATCATTGTCTTCAAGTAAACCTTTATTTACATCTTTCCCGAGGTTTGCTGGAGGATTAATATGATGACAATTATCTTGTTTACATGATCATATTTCTGTCTTCATTATTCTGTTCTCAATGTGTCATGTAGGTTTTCGAGATAATATCTTTTTTATCGATTATAGTTTTATATAGCCTCATATAGTCTTAGAAACACTTGTTTCTGAATGATAGCAACAACCAATCTTCATTGCTACTCTTTAATACAGCCATGACATGGCACTTTACTCTTTCAGCTAGGACACATATTTCGTTTCGTTTCACAGTTGATTCTTTTCTTTTCGGTAGAGTCAACTATTCGGAGGATTTAGCAGAGAGTGAGAGAGAGGAGAAGTGAATATTGTCACGATTATTATTATTCTTTTACATGACAATAAGCGTCATGGTACTATATTTGTACAACGTCACATGGTAATCGCCTTGGAGATGAATTGATTAGTGCTCGGTCTAATGATTTAAAAGAAAATTTAATTTGAACCGCGTGCCATATTCTCTTTCTAGCAATACGATTTTAATAATGCATGTGCCATTTTGCCTTCCCCTCCTCTTGAAGCTACGCCACTGATTTAAAACCTCATGTTCTTTTTTAAAAGTCTTTACAATAGGCAATATGACATAAATTCTTGTATTGAATAGGCCCTACCCTTATTTTTGTTTATTTGCCGAGTTTTTCTATTTTCCTTTTAATGCTAGAGGATTTTACGTGAAAACAGTGTGCTTGTTTACACGAGCAAATTTATGTAATATTCATTCTTTTTCCATTTTTTTTTTAATTTTATATTTATTACTTTATATCAGACAGTAGATCGTTTGATTATAAAAACCCTGGATGATGACGTTAATAATTCTAATTACTACCTTTTCCCAGGTTTGTAACTGGTAAGTCTTTTAAAGTGCATGATTACTAATGTCATAACAAAAACGAGATATATTCAATATAGATGTTTGTATCATCCGTTTACATAATGATGATGAAATAATGTTGGGCTTACACACAGTAGCATAAACATAGTTAATGTAGTTTTCTCCTTGAGGACCCATCCTATTTTAATACAAATTTCCATTGAATTGGTACCCATGAAACTCCTGAATTCCTTGGTATTTTATCATTATCATTTATTTAAGTCGGCATTTTTCCTCTTAGAAATTTACTTGTTACATAGCTGTATACTTTTATCCCGTGATCAGTGTCGGATCCAGGGGGGGGGGGAGAAGGAAAAAAAAAGGGGGGAAAAAAAGGGGAAAGATTTCTTTTTTTTTTTTGCTGTTGAAAAAAAAGTGTTCCCATCCCACTTGTATCACAGAGAAACAACAGTTTAAGTTAAGTCTAAAGTTAACGTTAAATTTAGGTCGTAACTGTTACTGTTTGAAATCTAAAGTAAAATTAGACGGTTTTCATGGTTATAGACCAAGTAATTGAGAAAAAAAAAGTTTACCCGTCACTGAGACCAGGTCAATCAATCTTCTAGATCCATTATTAGGGTCTAACGATAGTAGATATGATGTAGATGCAGGCGCGGATCCAGCGGGGGTGAGCGGACCTTGCCCTCCCCCCCCCCCCCCCCTTCCGCAAAAGAGAGAGAGAGAGAGAGAGAGAGAAGGAAAAGAAGGGAAAGGGAAAGAGGAGAGAAAGGGAAAGAAAGAAGAGGAAGAAGAAAAGAAAAGGGGGAGAAGAAAAGAAAAGGGGAAGAAGGAGATCGGGGAAGGGGGGGTGCGAAAGGGCCTTGCCTCCCAGGCTGTTGCCTCCCCCCGCCCCCGCTAAAAAAAAGAGAGAGAAGGAAGGAAAAGGAAAAAAGGAGCGCTAAAAGGGCCAAAAAAGAGGAAGAAGAAAAAAAAGGGTGAACAGAATTTCGATGCGGTGTTCGAGTAGAATTCTGTGAGATGATGATATACTTTCTCGTAGCTTGATGTGACGAGGTGTCTCTATCCAGATATCTGTTGATAGTATTATAAAATATAGAAGCCTGATATGACCTTCTGCTCGTAATCGACAATTCACCGCATTAAAATTGAATTGCAAATAGTGTTCAACAACACGATGGTGGATGAAACTTTCTAATATTCGAAGATATATGACCTTCAGACCATATTGTTTCATTATTTTTTATTCAATCAATCAACGTCAAAGAATTGATTTATCATCGTTCTTCAATTTATTATTTCACCTTTTAATGTACTTTCATTCTTATGAATCACGAAGGAACACTGAATTGGATTCTTCAATGTTTGTTTTGATTAATTTCCTCCCCTTTCCTTCTCCCTGTTTAATACTGATAAAATTTCAATTTTTCTTAATCAAGGCAAAATATTATTTTCATATTTTCTTTATGCAAGACAGGAAGAGAGAGAGAGAGAATATATTAAGTGAGAATTATCGAGTACAACTATGAATTGCATCCTTTTCAATATTATTCAATTCGCTGAAAATATTCAGAATATGAATATGATAAATCCACATAATACACCAACGCTGTTCAACGCATCCAAAGCTCCAACCATAGCCCATACGCCAATGCACCATATTTATCAATATGAAAAGATTTTTAAATGAAATTTGAAGAAAAATCAAATTTACAATGCACTGACAGGCATCAGTTGAAATCATGAATTCTCTGTGACTGGCTTAGCACTAGTTTCTGAGGGACAGTCACTAAATAGGAAATAAAGAGAAGGAAAATGAGAAAGAAGTAAATAAAAGAAGGGGGATATCAGTTGCAATTTTCCGCCAACAAGTTGCGGATCGGGATGGGGGTGGGGCAAAAGGCCTTTGCCTCCCCCGCCCCCGCTAAAAAAAAAAAGAGAGAAGGGAGGAAAATGGAAAAAGGAGAGCTAAAAGGGACCAAAAGAGAGTAAGAAGAAAACAAAGGGTGAAAAGAAGGGGAGAAAGAAAACCTAAAAGAGAGAGAAGGAAGGAAAAGGAAAGGGAAAGAGGAGAGAAAGGGAAAGAAAAAAAGAGAAAGAAAAAACGTAGGGGAGATCGGTTGCTAACAAAGTGTAAATCAGGGGGGGGGGGCACTGCCGTACTGATTGGGGAGGGGGCTCGGGGGAAATAAAATTCAACGTGGTTTATTTCTAATTCCATAACGGTGGTTTACACTAAATGCTGAAAAGACATAATTTTCCGAGATTTTTTAGTAAATTATACTTTTTTATGCGTTTGATGTAAAATGACAAATTCCTAAATTTACAGCCAGGCAATAAATATGCTTCTTGAGATGCCTAGGGCCTACACGTCAGGGCCCGCGGAACGGCGGGGATCGGGAGCCTTGAGGTCCCCCCCCCCCCCCCCTCCACTTTTTTTGAAATAGTATATAAAGAAAAATGGAAAGAAAGAGAGCAAGTAAGAAAAAATAGTTAACTGCCAGTGTCACAACAAAATAAGGTATTAACCGTAATTAAACGCCTAAAATCCCTGAGCTTCCGGGCTCTGGCCCTGGACCCAACCGAGGGCCCGAAGTCGGGCCCCTTGATACTCAGCTGACCGTAATTTAGTGCCTAAAACCCTTGAGCCGAGTCGAGAACGGTACAGCGAATCGTCTTCTATCTTTAATAATTTTAATGAAACGTCAAAGCTTTCGCGCTTTGCGCGGGAGGGGGGTGGAACCGAATTCAGACAAGAATTATGAATCGAGAATGATACAACGAATCGTCTTCTTTCTCTAATGATTTAATGAAACCTCAAAGCTTCCGCGCTTCGCGCGGTCGGGGGGGGGGGTAAAATGAATTCAGACCGGGATTATTTTCGAGAACGCTACAACGAATCGTCTTCTTTCTCTAATACTTTAATGAAACGTCAAAGCTTCCGCGCTTCGTGCAAGAGGGGGGGGGGGTAAACTGAATTCAGACGAGGATTATTTTGGAGAACGGGCAACGTATCGCCTTCTTTCACTAATGATTTAATGAAACGTCAAAGCTGCGGCGCTTTGCGGAGGAGGGAGTGGGAAAATCGCCCCTCCCTGCACCCCCCCCCCCCATTACGTCAATGCTGGTCACCATTAACGTTCCAATATTTGGCTCGCATAATTTCAAATTTGCCCCCCCCCCCCCCCCCCCCCCCCCCCCCCTAAGAAATCCTGGATCCGCGCCTGCCCAAGATGACATTCTCTCCATTTCTTCCCGTTCTGAACATAATGTCCTCCTCATTATTCGAAGCAACCATATTTACATTCCTCTTTACTTTTAGTCTTTACCATATCCTTCCAAAACACATGGGCGGATCTAGCTTTTTGCTAAGGGTGGGGGGGGGGTAAACCAAATACGATGTGGAGCATCGTCCATTAGCTGCATAGCGGCGAGGCGATTTTGTTGTTGCTATTTTGAACCCTCGTAAGTATGGCAGCTTAAAAGTGCCACCCAGATGTCGAGATAATTATTCATCTCATCATGTCGACATACTGTACAAAAGATGATCAGATGTCAAGATCTAGGATCTCATCATGTCGACATCCTTCAAAACAGATGATCTGATGACAAGATCTATATGATCTCATCATGTCAACATCCTTCAAAACAGATAATCAGATGACAAGATCTAGGATCTCATTATGTCGACATCCTTCAAACAGATGATCTGATGACAAGATCTATATGATCTCATCATGTCAACATCCTTCAAAATAGCACCAAAAAAATCGCCTCGCTATGGAAGCTTAAAAGTGCCATTCAGATGATCATATGACAAGATCCAAGATCTTATCATGTCGACATCTTTTAGAACAGATGATCAGATGACAAGATCTAGGATCTCATCATGTCGACATCCTTTTAGAACAGATGATCAGATGACAAGATCTAGGATCTCATCATGTCGACATCCTTTAGAAGAGATGATCAGATGACAAGATCCCGGATCTCATCATGTCGACATCCTTCAGAACAGATGATCAGATGACAAGATCCAAGATCACATCATGTCGACATCCTT
Organism: Strongylocentrotus droebachiensis; assembly: GCA_035222895.1. Classification (NCBI taxonomy): domain Eukaryota; kingdom Metazoa; phylum Echinodermata; class Echinoidea; order Camarodonta; family Strongylocentrotidae; genus Strongylocentrotus; species Strongylocentrotus droebachiensis. Next base: position 507 of record JAVYIG010016691.1, on the reverse strand, counting down.
CAGGACAGATGACCAGATGACAAGATCCAAGATCACATCATGTCGAGATCTGATGTTTGAAAACGAAAGTGCGCGCACGTCGTGCACGTGCGCATGCATGCAATAATGCACTAGCTCTAGCGCATGGCACTGCACTTTTAAAGGGGCATTTATCGGAGGTGAAGGGGGCACTTATCTGAAGTGAAAAGCAGTAACTTCTCGTACCTGAAAAGGGTCATTTACCAGAGAAGGGCACTTATGAGAAGGGGAAGGGGCTCTTTTTTAATGGGGCACTTATCATTAGAAAAAGGGCACTTATTATAAAGGAAAAGGGGCACATGTGAAAATATAAGGTGCGCTTATCCGAGTTAAAATGGGGTAGTTATTAAAAGGGGAATGGGCACTTCTTACAAAGGTGAAAGAGGCACCTCTCAGATTTGAATAGGGCAATTATCAGAGGTGAAGGGGACACTTATCAAAAGTGAAAAGAGGCACTTCTCGTACCTGAAAAGGGGCACGTACTAGAGA
>JAVYIG010016690.1:0-29901 GCA_035222895.1 Strongylocentrotus droebachiensis | reverse complement strand
ATAGGGGCACTTGTCAAAGTAAAAGGGGCACTTTTCCTATGTAAAAGGGGCACTTCTTACAAAATAAAAGGGGCACTTTTCCTATGTAAAAAGGGGCACTTTTGGGGTATCTGAAAAAGTGGGGGGGGGGCACTGTGCCCCCCTGCCCCCCCGGGAGAACCGCCTCTGCCTATTGGTTTCTATTGGTTTCTATGTTTCTTAATTCTATTGATCATATTGGTTTTTATTGGTCTCATTGGTTTTCCATTGGTCCTATTGGTCCTATCGGTTCTATTGATTTATATTGGTCTTATTGGTTTTTATTGGTCCTATTGTTTGTTTTTCTTCTATTGGTTTCTATGGGTGCTATTGGTTTCCATTGGTTTATGATGGTTTGAATGGTCTCTATTAGATTAAATTCTATATGGGTCCAACAGAAACCAATAGACTCCAACAGAAACCATTATAGACCAATATAATTTTTCTAATGGTCTCTATTGGTCTCTATGGGATTTTCGACCTGGGAATACACTCTGTACTATACCCTCTCGTCGCGCTATACTACTTTCACGATGTATCACGTATTGGAAGCTTTCCACTGTTGGCGTTGGGTGGGGTGGGGAGGGGGTGTTCACGAGGAATCTTGCGCATCAATGACTTCTCCTCTCTCTTACTTTTCATTTTCTTTTGTGGAAAAGAAATGAACATGAACATGACTTATATCTATCATACAGTTATCGGTGGATGGCGCAATACTGGTGGCTGTATCATACGAGCTGCCAGTTCCGATACTTCTATTTGGCAACCATTATCTCCTTGCATCCCTGTCAGTCTGTCAGGAATTCCGGATTTTAACCACTACCAGCTATCCTTCGCCAACGGTCATATTAAGTTAAGCCGTTATGGTACACAACAGGCCCTCATGAGCGCCACTGATTCGAATCCTCTTGCAGTCACGTATGTCGGAATGTGGACTGGATATGGATCACCAGGGTATTGGAAATTCCCGACATTCTGCCAGGAAAGCCAAGACCAGGATCCTGCATAAATGCTGGTTGAGATATGAAGACCAGAAATTAATTGAATCTTAAAGCCAATCGCTGTTAAACTTGGGATTGTCAATTAATTTAAAACACTCTATAGCAGGGCTCAAATTAATTTTTTTGTCCACTGGAGCTCTTCCAACAAAAAAAGAGCCCCCGTGAGGATTTAAAACATTCTATAGCCTTTTCTCGTGATGATATACAGGGCATCGTTTCACGAAGCAGTTAAGTTAAGTTCGCCGACATCTCATGTAATACACGTGTTTTAGTCGGAAAATAGTGAACTTGTACGACTGTTTCGTGAAACGTTAACCTGTATTATAAAACTATATTGTTATAGCATGGTAAACATACAATAATGTGACATTATTGATCCCAGTAATGGTAAGCCGTCTGTATGGATAACAGCCAGGAGGAAGACCTTGTCAATAATTCTTAGATGAATATTTGATGAATGTGGAGTTCATTGCAGAGAAATTAAATATATTTCCTTCTCATTCCCCGTGCAATTTGTTAATCATAGAGAGCTATACAGTAAACAAAACCAAAACCAACCCCCCCCCCCCCCAAATAAAAAAAAAAATCAGAAAATAAAAGAGAGCGAAATAGAAGTAGGCATAATAAAAGATGGCGAAAATGAAGAGGTTATCTGAAGATCGTAGCATTTGGGTAAATATTTGTTGTATAAATTATTGAGGTCATCAAACCTGGGATTTGACTGATGACATTTAAATATGAATTCTTGATATGATAAGACGGGAAGATGCTTATATAGAAAGTTTACATTTTGTAAACATATCAAAATCAAAATTAATATTGTTGCACCTGAGAAATGAAGACTCATTATCTTAGAAATTCAGTGTTGAAGAATATAAGTCAGTCATTCGAATGTAACTTACTTGAATATTAATTTATATGTTTCAATTTGTTCTAAATATTTTCAAGTATTTTTGAGTATTTCTTTTTGTATAAATTATGATATTGTTTGTATTGATTGTTATCCATGCAGCAGTTTATTAACTGTAGAGGCAACCTTGTATAAATAATAATATTACTCTCATTTTTCTGCTTCTATCAAAACCAACATAATATCATGGTGGACTTTCCCCTTTAAAGTCTAAAGAGGATTCCGCCAAAATGGATGGATACGCCATAGATTTTCCAAACGAAGAATCCAAACTTTAACTGTAAAAGTTATACGCGTATATTCAAGTTTTAATTGTAATTCAGTATTTTCTAAATATCTTTCATTCTTCTGTACATAATAATTTTCCCGCTAAGTATTTTTTGAGTATTTTTGAGCAGTTTATTAACTGTAGAGGCAACCTTGCATAAATAATAATATTACTCTCATTTTTCTGCTTCTATCAACACCATTATAACATTATGATGGACTTCCTCCTTTTAAAGGGATCCGGTAACTTTATCTCAGATTCTGAAACAAAATCCTGGATTTAGCTCATGCTGCAATGATAATTATAAACCTTTATGTCAGTCAGGATCTCCATGACTTTAACAAGCCTGTCTGATTATCAAGATATTTATGATTGGAATTAAAAAATGTGAACCTCTCTTTAATTTGCTTTTCCTTTCATGTTTATATTGCAATCACATCGTCCTGTCCATGACCATCACAGACTTAACTTTCTTCAAATCTCAACTGAAATCCTACTTGTTTAAAAACGCTTTCTAATGTCATTTAAATTGCATTATTGTATTTATCAGCATTTAATTACATTACTATACCTTGTCATTATTTGCTTTCATTTCTCTGTAATTGATGTTGTCCTTATTTTGGTATTAATAGTTCATGAATTAGTAGTTATGTGTAATTTTGTTGTTTTAATATTGTCAAAAGCGCATTGATATTTTCTCCGAAGATGAAATGCGCTATAGAAGCCTATACTAAATTATTATATTATTAACATAATCAAATTGTAAATATTATGGACTCATTTCCAGGTTAAAAATATTTGAAAGATGGATAATGTACATCATGAAACATCACTTATCTTTTTTGTATTATCTTAATCTTTTGTTTATTCTTTGCATAATACTATTCTGTACGTAAACTACTATTGACATTGCTCATAAAACTGTAAAATTGATTTGTGTATTCATGCATAGCCCTTTTTGGTATCGTATAAGAGAGGATGAATTCATCTTTGACATGAAAAACACAAATTCATCAGAATTTAATCATTTTTTGTTTCTAGTCATCGATTGGAAAGTCGGGTTTCTTATAGAATACAATAGTAGGCCTACCTGGGAGATTTCATATCGGAGGTCAATATTACTTTTTGCGTCCTTTACAGGTATTTTGAAAGAGTAGAACTCACGCACAGCAAGGTTGTGTCAATATTGTTTGCATCATGGGTTGTAAGAACATTTTTAAGAGAAAAGAGCTTTCAACAATGGAACATCCCCTTCGATCGACACTTATGACAACTTGTCAGAACAGTCAGAATGCCCGTCAGTGCCACATTGTCAGTGTAGTGGCTTGTCAGTCTTGTAGAGTCTCGTGAGATGTCGCCTCGAAGGGCGATTCATCTCATGGACCGTACTGCCGTTGGCAGGACGACTTCAAAAGTAGGGGGGGGGGGGGGGGAGGGGGCACCAAGAAAAAAGGGCACCTACAAAGGGAAATCTCAAAGCGAAAATACTTTTTTTTTTTAGACATTGGTATATACCCTTACATTGTGATTACAATTATCAGGGATGATTTCAATATTTGTTTCACTTTATACACCAAAGAAGATATTGCTTAAGCATCATGCTTTGCAGTTGGGTTTGATTGTCTACAAAATTGTTTACGAGCGAGCGAAGCGAGCGAGGAACAATTTTTAAGATGTGTGAGGTCGCAGTGCAAAAAATTACAACTTATAAAGAGAAAAAAAAACCCCAATCCTAATGGGGTTATAAGCACATTCTCATAACGGAAGACTGCTATAGATGCGTACGAGCGTAGCGAACGAGCTTTGGGGGAAATTGCTCTCAGTCGCTTGAAATTAGCTAGGGTGCGTTTAATGATGAGAGGAAAAGGGGACACTTATCAGGAAAGAAAAGGAGCAAAGTACAAAGAGTAATTATCAGAGGTGAAAATGGGGCACTTCTTACACCCTCAAAAAGAGGCACTCACCAGCGATGATAAAAGTCAGCCATGAGAATAGGAAATGGGCCTTTTCGACGGAAAAATGGGCCCCCATCAGATTTTGGTAGGGGCATTTATAACATATTATCATGTATTGTTAGAAGGGAAATTATCAGAGGTGAAAAGAGGCAATGACCAGATATGAAAAAGGGGCACTTGTAATAAAGAAAAATCGGCACCGATCAGATTTTAAGGGGCATTTATCGGAGGTGAAGGGGGCACCTATCTGAAGTGAAAAGGAGTAACTTTTCGTATCTGAAAAAGGTCATTTACCAGAGAAGGAGCACTTATGAGAAGGGGAAGGAGCTCTTGTTTTAATGGGAAACTTAGGAACAGGGGCACTTATTAGAAAGTAAAAAGGGCACATTTGAAAATATGAGGTGCGCATATCCCAGTTAAAATGGGGGTAGTTATTAAAAGGGGTAGGGGCACTTCTTACAAAGGAAAATGGGGCACTTGTAAAAGTAAAAGAGGCACTTACCTCTCAGATTTAAATAGGACAATTATTAGAGGTGTAGGGGGCACTTATCAAAAGTGAAAAGAGGCACTTCTCGTACCTAATTAAGGGCACTTACTAGAGATTAAAAAGGGCACTTATGAGAATGGAAAATGGACACTTATTGCAAAGGAAAATGGATACTTGTCCAAGGAAAAGGGGCACATGTCCAAATAAAAGGGGTACTTATCAGAGTTGAAAAGGGGAAGGGGCACTTTTACAAATGAATAGGGGCACTTGTTAAACTAAAAGGGGCGGTATTCCTATATAAAAAGGGGCACTTTGCGGGTGCTTGAAACAGTAGGGACACTGTGCCCCCCTCCACCCTCCCGGGAGGGCCGCCTCTGGCCGTTGGCAACATGAGACGATAAATTTAATTTATATATGCAAAGAAAGGAATGTGTTTCGTGCTGGTTGATTCGACACATACTGAATCGAAGAATTAACATTGTTTAACAATTGTTTGGAAGACCGACATTTTTAAATCTGGCGTAGAGAAGTTTTGGAATTCAAAATGTGAATCCGAATGTGGAAGCTTGATTTATTTCTAATCAAAGTCACAATGTAGTTCAAAATTATGCGTGTGAACGGTGTGACAATCCGATTTAGATGAACTTTAAAGGCCCTCCCAATTTGCAATCACTGTAAATACTCGAAATTGCTATATAATGTATGTGTTGAAATACGAACAGTTGTTATTGTTGCTATATAATCAAGTTGAAGACTTCGTCCTATTCAGGAAAGATTTTAGTTCAATTTAAATGTTGTTTTAATGTATTTGTCTTATTTTTTAATATAGTATTGTCTGTATTTATTTTCAGTGTGAGTGAAATCAAATCAAATAAAAGAGTGATCTTATACTCGTGCAACACGTCTTTTATCGTTCAAGAGCCAATATCGTCTCGCTCTCGCTCTCTCTCTCTCTCTCTCTCTCTCTTCCTCCGTCCTCCTATGCATGTCTGTATATCCACCTGTCTGACTCTTTCTCTCTCGATCTCTCTCCGTCTCTCGATCTATCTGTGTATCTATCTCAATCCGATTCTGTCTCTGTCTGTCTCCCTCTCTCTATTACACACACACTCTCTCTCTCTCTCTCTCTCTCTATGCACCAGTTCATGTTTCTTCACATACAGACATAACAAAACACTGCATGGAGGATACTGATAGTTGAAGAATGTCTATAATTCATAAATATGGCATATGTACATCACGTGTGCAAATCATTTTTATATCCATACAATACAGTACAATACAGAGCATTGCAAGACAAATTTCAATTTTTAAAAATAAAAGCACAAAAACAAGAAGAAAAAAAATCTCCACATTATATACAGTAATAAGGGTATATCTACACATTGCTGTTATATTAGTTCTCAGCTTAACAAAGGCCTATATGGATAATGAATACATTCAAGAAGGGGGAAACTGAGCAGTTATGTAGTTAGAAATGAATGAATAGATCTTTAAAAATTGGTATTTGTAAAGACAACTATATAAAATACAGAGCTTGAATCCATTTTCAGTAAGGGCCACATTTAATGCTCGAATTGCCTGCATATATGAAAACAAATGTAAGGGTTCTCTTGAATACACATTAGCTATAAATAGATAAATAACTTGAAATAACGTAGCTCGTATAACTTGTATGAGGCAGAAATTTTCATCAAGTCAAAAATTGCTATGAGCTTCAAAATGAATATATAATCACTAGATGACAATAGGCTTCAAGAGGTTCAAAAACCTTGAAAACAAAGTCTTGATAAAATAACAAGTGGTTGCATGAACTGCTAACTTTGCTACTAACAACAAATATCAAGCATTAAAATAAAAATTACAAAGGGTAGATTATGAAAATGTCAAAAATAATTTTATTTGAAATGCAGTCATTATAGGTTGAGAGATAATGTAATGGGAATTTGACAGTTTGCACTTGTAAGTGATTTAATACTCAACATCCTAAACAATAATATATGGATTATACAAGAATATGTCTCCTCTATTTCAGGTTGCATTCCATGAAAAATACGCTGTACCAATAAAACTATCATATACATTTCAAAGCAGCACAAGACATAGAAACCATTAAAGTCAACTAACTTGAAACTCAAGAGGATTGGCAGATTTTAAATGTAAAAACGAAAAGGAAAGAAATATGAAGCTTTTGAGAATTTTGTTTCAGCATCTAATCATAACCTTTTGACTGAATATCATACATTCTTTTGACAATTTCAGTCACTTTGAGTGATTTCAGTAATAAATGTTTTCAAAACATTAATACCAAGTACATTTTTCACTCAATGTCTACATGTAACATCACAGTAATATACCAATTGGTGATTTACATACATTAAAGGCTTAAGTTGATCTTGGTTAACAACATCAACAGGACTACAGAATGAAAAAAATATGAATACAATTATACAACCAATCTATGTAAAACACATCAACAACATATAAGAGAAATTGCACAAACTGACCAATCATATCCTGAGATTTTTAATAGGTATGCTTGTCTCGTGTATCTTAACTGGAAGATTTAAAACAAAAACATTGTGGCCATTACATTCATAACGCTTACTGTTTATCATAGTAAAGTCTGATGTTGCATGAAGTGAATTCTGAACTAAAATACGTTTCATATGCGATTCTCAAGGCATGCTTTCAAGGTTTCAGATTATCGATTTCATGAAAATAAAAGTAGAACAAGATTCATTGACATATGGTATCAAAGATATTTAAGAGATAAGACCACATCAGTCCAGTTAAAAGAGAGTCCCTTTAGGAGGAAAGAATATACTCCTACTCTGAGCATGTCCTAGAAGGCCAGCAGCAGGACTTTGAAATCTATTCTGTAGTACCTGACATGAGGGCATGGCAGTTCAGTCAACCTGTTGGTCTATAGAGGGGGGTGTTGATCAAGCTTCCTCATCAGTGTCGATGTCTACCTGTTGGTCTATAGAGGGTGTTGATCAAGCTTCCTCATCAGTGTCGATGTCTACCTGTTGGTCTATAGAGGGTGTTGATCAAGCTTCCTCATCAGTGTCGATGTCTTCGCCTTCTTCCTCCTCCGCTCTGGATGCCTCTACCTCACGCTGAATGGCCCTGAGGGCAGCAACACACCACACAGTCACACCCAGCGAGCCCACAGGCTGAGACTCATCATGTACATTCACCACTGGAATGATCGAGGAGAGACAGATTAAATGATTACAAAATATTATGTCATGGTTTATAGAAATCAATATTCAATATTCCCCCTTTAAGAACTAGACAAAGTTTTTTTCTCCCTTTTACTATGGCTCCTTGTCTTGACATTTCTTTTCATTGTCTACTATGCTTTTTAGTATAATTACCTTTTCTGTAACTATTTCAAAATAGAATTAATAAACATTTTGATTTACAGTAAAGGTTCCATCTATGATTAAATGTATACATATCAGTGAACTGGGCTTAAATATTGCCATTTATAAAGTATTTTTCAACTTATTTCTAATGTAATATAATTGGAAAATTAAAATTATGCTCACCTTCTATATCTGTGTCAGTGAGGTCACGACCCTCCTCCAGTAAGGCACGGAGGTCAACGTAAGCGTAACCTACTTCAATGCAATCACCATCCTCTTGAAACTCATCTGGAGGTTCGCTCACAACAGTGAAACGAAGCCTGGTAAGAAACACACAGACAGACAGACAGTGGTGAAAACTTAAGTTTGCCTTGAGGGGAATATGAGACAATATGGCCCAATCATAAACCTATTGCCCTAGTTTTGGAAGGGTGCAGGGTACGCCCCCATTACTTGAAACCAATGGGCTAGTCAAAACAACTAGTCATGCACCATTATTATCATCATAATTATCAGTATAGATAGATGTATCATGGTCTAGTGCTTGTCTATAGCCAGGGTAATAGTAGTTGACAGCACTTTGTATTTATAGGAAAAAAGCATTTCACAAATCAGCTTTATCATTATCATTATTATTATCATTATTACTTACATCTGCCAAGAGAGAATACTCTATATCATGGTTTGCTGGTCCACCAACATCAACAAAAATGAACTGATTTGAGGAGGATCTTTAAGCCCAATTTAAACTGGGGAGGCAATTGCTGCTTCATTTTTGTATGAACACATACCTTCCCTGCTCACTATGGTCTGGTCTCAGAAAGTCTGCAAGGTAGTTTCTTTTTGTCATTTCCCCATCAATATGGATCACTGTAAACAAACATATGTAGCCAAAATTCTTCAGAAAATTCATTATAAATAATGTGTGTCTGTCAATTATGAAAATCTTTACAAGGAGTTGAGATATATTTGTAAGCTACTAAGGATTAGGCAAAAGCTATATACTTAATTCATGCTTATTTCATACTGTAATATTATTTTAGTATTGTTAGCTTTAATAATAAACTATAAGAAGCTTTTGAATGCATAATTATCTTTTACATTACAAAATATTGAATTAATTATGAAATAAACAAATATAAATTAACAGAATCTTACAAATTGAGAATGTTGAAAGCAAAAATAGCACCCACAAAAACAATGACCTATCAAATATTAAAGTTAAAACTAAACAAAAAGTTGAAGAAAAATACTACAATAACCAAATTAAAGGTTTAACTCTTGGGGAAAATGTGGCCCTGCTTCTAAACAATGAAGAACTAATTAGGGGATTAATATTTTTAGACTACCGGTACTGTTCAAAACGATAGACTAATGATAAACATACCTTTGTGAAAATTATATGACAACTCAAAGGGTCCATTTGGGCCAGGTTTGGGGAGCGAGAAGGGCGTCTCAAGTTCTTCTTGAGCGATACCAAGAAACTGATACTCTATGAAGAGCCTGTGAAGAGAATCATCTGTGATGAGAGCTGCATCCTGGTCTATGGTCAGCTGGGCGATGTTGATTATGATGGTGTCTTCATTCTACAAACAGGAGAGGAAAAAAGAACAATATTTTGGCTACCGTATTCTGGTGTTTGAATGATGATGACGAAGACATCATACGCATAATACACAGCAGGGAGGGCATTAGTAAGAATTACCCACACAAGGTACCTTTGGAACAGTCTGCCGAGGGTGTTTGGACAGTTTCGAAGGTACCGAGTGTGGGTAATTTTACTAATGCTGAACAAAATGATGTGTATTATTTGTTTTATAAAATGATGTTTAAAAACATGATTTTACTAATGGCCGGTCATTAGTAAAATTATGTGTTAGGCAAAATAAATGCCTGGTCACATGAACGCTCTCGATCAATCATTTGATTAGGATCCGCTTCAACATCTTATAATGATCAATATTTGTTTGAAGGGTATGAAAATATAGAATTGAGTTTGATATGTTGGGAATTAGGGCTCAAATATACAATAAGAATGGTAATGTGAGTAAGAGAGCAATTTCTACAAAATATACTGGATGTTTTTTTACTGATTCATGCACACAAGGTTTCCCTATAAAATAATATGGACTTCGTTTTTATTCACAGTTTTAGCTTAATTTGTAGTAAAAAACAATGCAAGTAGAAAACTCAAATTATTTGGTAAAATCCTGGCATGTGCTCTGTTTACAATTAACTTATAGTACAGAAAGAAAAAAAAGAAAACTTCTTTCCAATCCAATCCAAAATATAATTGTCATATTGTGCCTTTTCATGATTTCTTTAACATAAGCAGATCACAAACCTGATAAAGCTTTAGAGGCATCGTTTTAACAATGTTAAATCTGAGATGCATGGCCCTACGTATTATCAGCGTCTGTGATATGGTGTAATATTGAAGCCCTAAAAAAAATTGAGCTTCAAAATGATCCTGAAGTGCCTCAAAAAAGTAAAAACATTCGAGTGACCGGTTTTACCATACTCATTTTCCCCAATAGACTATAGTGTTATAAAAACCGTTAGGAAAACAGAAAATTTGGTTTTGATTTCTAATCATGAATATCTTCACAATCAGACAGGCGATCGGCTTGTAAAAGTCATGGGGTCCCTGACTGATCTAAAGGTTTATAATTATCATTGCAGCATGAGCTAAATCCAGGATTATGTTTCAGAATATGAGAAAATGTTACCAAGTCAATTTACTAGCATATACTTACAGCCATGACTGAGACAGGTCTGGATGGTGTTGTTGGCATGATAACACTCTCACTATCACTAGAGATGATGCTCTCATTCTTAGCTACTCTTGATTCACCCTCCTCCTCCTCATCATCATCTGGCTCTGGAATCTCAACATCTTCTTCTATGGAGGATTCATCGACTGGGGGTAGAATATGAAAACATGAACTTGTTGGGTAGAGACATTCAACATTAAAATAAATATTTTATCATCCTTTTTTGAAACATTCAAGGATCATCTGTCTTTGTGTCTACATGTTGTTGTTGTTGCTGGCTGCTCCTGTTGTCTCTCAATTTTCAGTCTTCCTCTCTTCATTCTCTCTTTTCATCTCTTTCTCCCCCTCTCTATGTCTCTCCTCTACCATCCCTTCTCCTCATCTTCCCTCAATCTCTCTGTAGCAATAAAGTTATATTTGTATACAATAATGATAATAATATATACTAATTATAGAGCGCTTTTCAGGATCAAAGGCCCTCGCAAAGTGCTTTACAGATATATATATTATTACCCCAGTCATCGGATTTGAGCTTTCGCATCCTACCGGGTACCCATTTAACACCTGGGTGGAGAGTGGCAAGTGTAGATCAATGTCTTGCCAAAGGACATTAGTGCCGTGGTGGGACTTGACCCGCGGACCTTGTGATCCATAGTCTAGTGACATAGCCACTCATCTATATTCCTCTCCCATCTTCTACTTCCTCTTTCCTTTATGCCAATTCTCTGTTACTGACTCTAAAAAATGAGTACGGTACGTCTTTACTTCTTTTCTCATCCACACACTTTCTCTTTGTGTCTATTCATTTCCCATCTCAGTCCCTACAATACCCCCCCCCCCCCCTCTCTCTCTTTCTCTGATATCTCATTCAATAGAGAAGTATTTTCTAGAACATGAATGAAATGTTTGAATGTTGGATTACTTACAGTCATTCTCTTCAGGAGCAGCATCTCCAAACATTGTATCTTCATACATCTCTGTCTTCCCAATCTGTCAAAACAAATGATTTAATACATGTAAGCTCATCTTCCTAGAAGTTATATGAAAAAATTCAATGAAAATTTCTTCTTAAAACTCTTTCTATTATTTACACTTTAATTTTACTTTTTCTATTGTTTTCACTTTAATTCTTACAACTCCCATTTAGTCCATACAAATAAATAGATAAATAATTCAAGTTCATTACATGACAAATGAAATTTGACTATAAGCATTACTACACCAGCCTAAAATCTGCTCTGGCCTTGTGCATCATGGTTTCATATATCTTATCATTTATCATACCTGGGTTGTATCCTCATTGAATTCTTTTTGGAGTTCTTGCGCCACTAGATCATTGTCATCATCTTCTTCGTCTGCTGCCGCTGGCGTCTCTGCTCCAAACCTCTCTTCCTCCCGCTCCTCCTTCTCTTGCCGTTCCATCTCTCCTGCAATCTCCCTCTCCAGATCATCCACAGAGTCACCCTCCTCAACCTCTGGCACTTCCAGGGCTGTCTCATCCTCCCTCTGATCTGCCTCCTGTGGCTTAGTGATAGAAGATCGTCTTCTTCGGTTTGCTCTCTCCTGCTTGGTCTCCTTCTCACCCTAAAACAACCACCAGACAAAATGGAAATATTATAAAATGGAATCTTGAGAGATGATTTGTCAAAGGGAATATATTATAAACAATAAGATGGAAGGAAAATAGTGTTTGGCCTGAATATCTAATGAATATCTGTCTCAATGCAATAATTTACATCTGACAGATGAATGACAACTTATTTCACTTGCTATATGTGTCTAACTAGCTCTTTTACTTCAAAAAGAAATGCTCCTTTTCATTGTAATTTAATTTAACAGACTGTACATATACATTTCTTAGAAAATGAAATAAATCCTGGTGTTGTATTACATTTTCACATATAGATGGTAATAATAACAACGGGGCCATTTATATAGCACAGCTACTATATGAATATACTACTGCGCTTAATACAAAGTATCATATTATCAACCCGGCTGTAATTGAGCTGCAGTTAAAAGGCGCTAATGATCACATTGTAAGTGCTTCTTGCAAATTTTGATTCCTAATATCTCAAAAGAACAAAATTCATAGAATAATCCCAAACATGGGGGCTGTTAGAAAATAGTTTAATAGTTTGTTTTTTCAAAATTGCAAAGTGAGTTAGCAAAGATGTATGCGAACATGAGGAGAGAAAGGAAAAACAAGTTAGCAGATAATAGAGAGAGAGAGAGAGAGAGAGAGAGAGAGAGAGAGAGAGAGAGGGCAAGGGGATGGATAATAATGAAGAACAGAATATTGCCAATGAAGTTGGAACTGCATAGGGAATCTAAGGGCACTGCAAACACACATATATATCAAATGAAGGCAAAATCAGGCATTAGGAGTAAAAAAGAACTTCATTGAGACAAAATAGTTGAACAGAAGAGACCTGCCAAGCCGTAGGGACAGACTTGAACATGCTGAGCACATTTCCAACCATGTTGCCCTCTACATGGTCCGGGGAAAAATTAAGACGAAGAGACTGATGGATTGACAATTATTTGATACTATCACTAAAATAAAACACACTAATGATCAATATATATGTAGTAGAATTATATATAAGGATTTTATAATTTGTAAGATGATTTACACTCATGCAATCTAAAAGAAATATCTACACACTCATACATGCAATTACATGTATGAACTGTACATGCAAATCTAAAATCAGTGTATCTGTAGAGACAAAAGAAGCACATCGGAAATCATGGCTCAACATGATCCACACTCAAATGAAATGGCACTTTATTCAAACGATGATACTTCATGGAAAGTTATCCACTCATTATTTAGACATAATGATCAGGGATATTGAGGAGAGAAAGTTCATATCATCTTCAAATGAAATGGGAGACCATATTGTAAGGATAATTATATGATCTATCAATGCCTTAATTAGTAATAGCATGAATTCATCATCAATCTTACTCTAGGACACATCATAACAATGACAAAAAATAAAAATGTAAGAGTATATATCATGTTACTACTTAGAAAATCACAGCACTTGAATGTTACAGGGTGGGATAAGGGATGTTAAAAAGGTCATGTCTATTTGCAAAACTGGCATTTTACACTCTTGATACCAACCCATTTACACACATGTATTGCGGAAGAAAAAAAATGTACAGTCTATATGCTTAACATTTTTAGTGCTGTAGGGGGGGGGGGGGGTACAGCTACCCTAATGCTGAAGTAATTTTGGATGACGAAAAGCTTGTCGTTCTTAAAAGTCAAAAATTGCTTGATACCCTCAAACATATTTTGTTATCAAGATGAACAATGAAATCTTATAGACTTAGATTGTGGTTTGTATATTGGTAGCATCATCAGGGTCAAACAACTCCTTGAATATACTGCCTGAATTATTACAATTCACAATAGAATAATTAAATTTTTTCCACATTGCTCTTGAACTTCATGATTTCCATAACAAATTTATAACAAGGTGAAGATAAATTTGAATGATTTCCGAAACGTGAGAGTCTTATGCCAGGGTTTGCAAATAGTTATGACAACCTACCAGATTGGGGTACATGATAGCTACCTGTGGGGCAACAGGGGTATCTGTGATGATGGGAGGGGTGGGATTATCTTGGAGATTACTTGGATCATCCTCTGTTTCTTCTTCAGTCTCCTTATTAAAGACAAACATTCAAGGAACCATATACATTCACACAACAATTCAATAATTATACAGTGACATATTCTTATTTGTGCAGGAGTACGGCATCTTAAAGATGAAGTTGAGTTCTGGTCATGCAATTGCATTGTGAAAGAAACGTTGTGGAACCGACCAGAAAAGGTTGATCATCTAGCATATAAGAATTTGTGTGTATTGCAAGGTTCTGGAATCATCAAAATGATAAGAAATTTGGCCAAGTCTTGGTAAAGTTACAAACACTGTACACAGAAAGATGTATATGGGACTACACGAACACGTGGCGTAAAAAGCCGCCCCCCCCCCCCCCCCCCCCCCCGATTTTTACGATGTTACATGCATATTTAGAATATGAAGGCAATTGAAGAGCCATGCTTTTCAGGGAACATGTCTTATCTGATGTTCTTCCACTCTTGCATAATAAGAATGAGTAACAACCACACAGCAATAAAAGATATTAAAAATCTCTAAACTATTCAACACGTTGGTGACACTGACAAATAAGTTTGAGTCTTTAGCATACTGTGCAATTAACCTAATACATTCAAGGCGCCTTCTATCAATATTAGGGGTGTTTGTCACATAACATCAAACAACTAATCTGTGCATAGTACGGGTAGGGGGAGGTTAGGAGTGTGCAAGGGGGGGGGGTGAAACATCTACCTTTTGGGGAGTAGGGGGTGTCACAGAGATGACGGGAGGGGTAAGGCTAATCTCTTTCTTCTCTTCTGTTGCAGGAATCTTTTTTTGCCCTTTCTTCTTGGCCTGGTGAGGGCAGCATGCAAACGGGTATAGAGTTTATAGAATCGTCTTAAAACAAATCAATACATTGACCACAAAATAGGAAGCTTAGCAGAAACAAAAGTGCTATATCTCCCCACAAATTAAGACAATTGTTGATCGATTTCCAATACTGCTTATATATAATAATTCTCATTCCAAAAGTTACATATACTAGAAACAGTCATATACCAATCACAGAGTAATTAAGTTGATACGTTAGTCAACGTAATGGTAGACAGACACAAAATACAGGTAAACCAGTCATCAATCTACGCATGCATGTTTTAAATATAATGAGGTCAGCTGGATAAGATTACTAAAACCATCACCAACACTACTACCACCAAGCTGCTTATCTACATGCACATTTAAACAATAATGGTCTAATATTTATTTAATGAAATGGAAGTGAAAATCTTCTTTTTTCATGCTCATTTAGAGGAAATTAGAATGTGGTAGGGAAGGGGACTGATACTGTGTTCAATGAGCTGATGTTCTTTGAACAAGATTGCAGCATGACCTTTGCAACATATTGAAAGTTTGATCAGAAGATTCCATTTATTGACCTTTGGCAGAGCTATATAGTGCACATCAATAACTCAAGCAAGCAGCATCACCATGCCATGCATAAGAACAACAATGCTTGCATGATATGAATGAAGGCTAGCAAATAGCAGATGATGGATGATCTTACCTCTTGAACCTGTGGTAAGAATGGCCCTGTGTTATTCAGTCTATCCCGTGAGTTACGTCTTTCTGGTGCTGAGCTAGACGGTGTAGATGACGCTGTGGGTTAAGATTCAAGTTTTTGGTGATCTACTTGTAAAGAAGTTATCACTCAATATAAATATCAATAATATCCATGAAATTTTTACATACCCATGATTCTTTCATTTAATTTTCAAAAGTGATTTTGTTTTCCTCACCCATATATTATAAAGCGTGAATGGAAAATTTGATAACTGTCCCTAACAAATATAGCACTGCAATCATTAAGATCTGCAAAATTCAATCACTTTGCGAGAGCCCTTGTGGGTAGCAACATGACAACATGAATGTTTTCAAATATTATTTTTTTCAGATGCAGAAATATGTTCATGTGAAATGAAAACAAACATAAAGTATCTAAAGAAAGATGAGAAGAAATATTCTGGTGGAATAGTTTTGATTTAGAAGGGTGTAGCGATATCATCATGGCATTATGGTGGCCTGTTGATGGTAGTATTTTGGGGTAGCTATGCCTTTGCTTACAATAGCATCAAATTTCATAAATGAGCTCAACGTTATGATGGTGCATTACATACACAAATGATAAATGAAATACTGCCTGTCATCAATGAGGATGATTTTGTTTATCCTTACCTACAGGCTTGAGGGGTGGTTTATCCCTGGTTGGTGTCATATCCAAGCCTCTTGGTGCTGGGGAAGGTCTGGCTAGGCGTTCCTTGGGCTGTGGTGGCCCTGATGGGGGCATGGAGGGGGGTCCAGTTGGGGGCGCTGTAGGGGGCGCAGATGGGGCTTGGGGGACCTACCCATGGGAACAGGGGCTTTAGCTGATAAAGGTCTGGTGGTAGGGGGCTTGGGAGTGCTACTTGATGGAACAGGTGGCTGTAATGTGTAAATGAATAGGGAATGATGACATAAGTAATATATGTGCAACTGACAGCTTACTTTGATGGGCATGAATGTACCTGCTGCATAAGCTGTATAACTTGACCAAGTCAATCTTATGATAATATCAATTGCAGTAAATGGATATCTCATAGGAATGAATCTTTTGGCTCCTGTCAGGATCACAAAAGTCATAGAAATACTGGAGTGGAGTGCTAAGGGCACCTGCATGTATATGTGATGGAGAAGGAAACTTTATCAGAACAAAAATCATTATCATAAGATTGATTCAATAGTGGAAAATGGATTTGTTGACTGCATGGTTGTTTTTGCAGCTTAAGGCAGCTACTTTACCTGCACATTTTTTCTTTAAAAACTAAATGTTATTCTATGTGGTGCAGATAGTGAAGCTTTTCATGAAAGTATGATTGTAGCATAATACAAAATTGTAGTCACATTAGAGCATTAAAGTAGCATTAGACAAGAATGTATACCTTCTGTGGTGTATGAATGACCTTGGGTGCCATGTAGGTATACTGCCATCTGATCATCACATCAATCGTTCCATTGGCGCCCTCATTCTGAGGGTATCACAACAAAACAATGTTATACAAATGTGGCATCAAAGGAGAAGTCAAATTAATAATTTTGGTGGTATGCTGATATAAACATTTACAATATCAGGTAGAAATGTTGATAGCTAAGGAAATGCATCTTTAGACGGGTTGGTATTACTATGCTACTTATATCAGCAACATTCCATGCACATGTATATGGTATTCTTTGGAACATCACCATTTCATTTGGTCATCAAAAAATAACAATGGAGATTAAATGAACAATGTAATCATTCCATTTACTTCAGCAAAAAATGAACAGTATAATTACTTTATTTCCTTACACATACATGTACAAGGTAATGTTGACAAATGTAGTGTCCTGGATTGAAATAAGACAATGACTGCCTCAGAAGAATGGAAGATCTATACTTCCTCTTTTCTCTGTGAATGAAAATGCACCTTCAGGAGCTTCAAATTTAAATTTAGATTTTTCATCCTTCGCTAAAATTGTTAAGAAATTCAAAGATAATAACAAATTTGTTGATAATGAAAATGAAGTTTATAAACCCAATGCACAGATGAAGGTAGTTTATTTACATTTCTTAGTTCAAATGTTCCTTTCATTGGTTTGTTGTTGACTAAGCTGATGAGAGGAACCTTGGCCACTCCTAGGTAGGCTGTGTCCTCTGGATCCGTGTCATCAAACACATAGAAATCAAGAGTCTGCAAAATAAAAGATTTTGAATTGGAGATGAAACAAGATTATTAAGTAATCAAATG
This sequence comes from Strongylocentrotus droebachiensis, assembly GCA_035222895.1. Taxonomy (NCBI): domain Eukaryota; kingdom Metazoa; phylum Echinodermata; class Echinoidea; order Camarodonta; family Strongylocentrotidae; genus Strongylocentrotus; species Strongylocentrotus droebachiensis. Next base: position 11,673 of record JAVYIG010016690.1, on the reverse strand, counting down.
AATATATATATAATCATATTGGTTACTATTCGAGCCATAAAACAAATAAGACTTTTAGGCGCATTTTACTTAATTCTCCAGGAGGTCCCTCCTAACATTAAATTCAAAACACATTGAAGAACAAAATATTTGTTTAATAGCATATTAACTAAAGACACAGTTTATCCATTGATAAAAGCCAGCTCCCAAAAACTCAAAACTCCCCCCCAAAAATATTCAGCTAACCCACCAATATAAAAAGGAAAATGTACAGCTGTTTCCACTGCGATATAAAAAAGAAAACAGGTGCACACCTGTAAATTTCTACTGGTTGTATTAAAGAGGGGGCCAACTACTGCCCTCTCTTGCACAGCCAAAGAATTACTAATGGAATATATCCCACCTCTGTTCTGAGATACCGGTCCAGATCAGGTGTGACGGGTACAGGGTAGGTCTGCATGTCGTTGATCTCTGGTGTGTTGCTACTCCGGACTGTGGTCGTGTCATGGTCGTTGAAATCAAAGAAGCGATAGATGATATACGGGTTGGGCTGGATGCCTAGGGCAAGGAAGGAGAAGAACAGAAAAGGATAAGCTAGAGAAGTGGAATTACATGAGCTTGAACATGCTTTGTTGGTTCATACAAATGCCTTTAAAAAAGGTTGTGTCGAAATCAAGAAATTCAAGAATATAGGAATGCCAATATAACAAAAGCTAAGATACACTCCTTTCAATAATGAGTACATAAGTGAACTTATCATTGCTATTATATAGAAAGCCTTGTACAGCCTGAAATCAGACACAAATGTGATTGATGATAAATGATATGCCAATTTTTTTTAAAGCCCATCTGCACTAGTTTGGCCAGGGGGATTAGACCTCCCTGTAAGGTCACTGACAGGTGGTTATCTCATCAAATCAGCTCTCAATTAACATAAGAAAAAGGGGATCATGGGGGATCACAGGCACCGATTAGGCATTGTTTGCTATATAGAGGGTGCAAGTAGCTATAAGTAGTGCAGTGGGGCTTTAAAACTGAAATCTCCCAAGCTCTATCACCACGAGGAGTGAAGCCAACACTCACCTTCTCTTCTAGCCTTGACATCGCTACATCTGATGACCTTGACTGTAAGCTCATTAATGTTCTCATCTCTATCACGGGTTGGTGGTTCCTCTCCCGTCTGCTTCAGGTTGGATAGGGCTTGCTGGGTGTTCCTCTGATTAGATGCCATGTAACCAAGGGCCTTCACACGCTCCTGGATCCAAAACAAAAACATCTCATGACGTTGATCTATAAACATATGGTCTTTATGTTATTTACACTTGAATTAAAGGGATTAAAGGGGCTCTTTGGAAAAGAACTACCACAGCCATTATTTAATGTGCAATCAGCAGGGTACAGGCTCCCTATGTTTACACAGAGTTGAGTGTTTATCACTTCAATTTTATATTCATCATAAGAAATGTGTTATTACTTGATGTTAAATGTGCTTGGGCTAAAACAAAGATTTGATTTGGTTCTTACCCTGAAGAGTCTCAATGCCTGGTCCATAGGTACCCTCAGTCTCACCCAGAACTCTACAGTTCCGTAGATCACATCCGTACGACCAGACTCCACTCCTTGAAGCAAAATGGAGGGAAATAAGAAAATGTTTGAGCAAGGATATGAATAATAATAATAATATTATTCCGCTTTTATATAGCGCTTAATACATCTATGATTTCTCTACGCGCTTTACAGATATACTATTACCCGGTCATTGGATTCAAAGCTTGACCGTGTGCACAATCTCTACTCCCTGGGGAGTATTCCAGACAGGCGTTACTTGACGCTCAAAACTGTTTGGCCAACAATGACAGTCGCATCCTACCAGGTACCCATTTAACACCTGGGTGGAGAGTAGCAAGTGCAGGTTAATATCTTGCCAAAGGATATTAGTGCCGTGTCGGGATTTGAACCCTCGACCTTCGCATCCCCAGTCAAGCACCTTAAACCCAGGATTGTGAGAAATGGCAAAATCATATTCCTTTTCCTCAAAGATCTTGATTTACACGAAGACAATCCAAGATCAATCCTCTTTTTGGGGAAAGGTTCTTGGTTTGAGACTCACCTACAAGTTGTGCTGATCCATGAATCCTTCCCTGAGGTTTGTCCAGGAGATCCCTGAACTTGAGTTGACAGGCTGCTATCGTACGGAACTCTGTACCAATGGCTTGGTGTACCTCCAGCGTGGTAGCTCCTTTCATGAGGTGATGCAGGAAGAAGTCATCCACGGTGACACGGTACTGAGATGTGAACTTGAATACAGGTCTGGTTGAGGAGAAAGGGCATTTAGAAGCATTCATTTACCAGTTATGGGAAGGAATATTAGTACCAATATAAAAACATCATTCTATCACTTATAAATGTCTAACTTTGAGGCGTTCAATTTAACACTTATGCTATGGAAGCAATATGCTGTAAGCCATTGGAGTATAGGCAATCAATTTTAAATGTTGTGATTGTGGTGACATATGTGTTTTTAGGGGAAAAAGATATGAAACGTTTCACTCTCTATAGATCATGAGCTTTCATTTGACATGCAATATCTATTTTAATCAATGTCTACTTTAATGCTTTGCTCAAAATACGATATATAGCATGATTGCGAGCCCAAGATTTATGGCTACAGCTTTGGAAAATACGATATTTCCTCAGGAAATCAAAAACATTTTTTTTGAAAGCCACGATATCTAAAGTATAAACAGGACACTATACAGTGTTTGTTTAAAATAGTGCTTGCATATCAAACAAATTCGTTTTCACTGGGTTCCTGCCATAACAACATGCAGAATTGACAACAGACTTAATTCCGTTTCGTTGACAATCAGCCATGCATGAAATCTTTCGTCTACGGCTGATTGTCAACGAAATGGAGTTAAGTCTTTTGTCAACTCTGTTTGTTGCTACGGCAATTATGGAAATACATGCACTACTTTAAACAAACAGAACTTTGTCATTCCTTACTCATTTTTCCTGAATGTGGTGTCATATGAAAGGGCAGAAACTCAACTTTCTAGAAATGTGATTTTCTCCTTGAAATTCAGATACCGTCCGCCAAATGACTTTTTGGTTTCCTCTCTTCAAATTCATTTAAATCACTTATGCGTGACATTTGTATTATATGAGTTGCATCAAATGAAGGAGGAGAATCTAAGCTTTCCAAATATGTGTCATTTATCGATTATGAATGTGATTAAGTTATGATAAAACATCGATAATTCTTGGTTTCGTTTTTTCTGGGACGCACTGTACAAGGTTGTGTGGACATTGTGTGTTTGCTTGGAAGGCCACTGTTCTAGCCACTGTCTTTGCCACTGTCCTTGCCATTGTCTAATTTAAGTAGATTTCCTTAGAAGCTATATCTCCCACAATCACCTTTGCAAATGTCTCATGTTATTGAAATGACCATATTTTGTGTGACACACAAAAAAATGATGAAATTTTGTATTCGTTAGATTTAAAGGACAAGTCCACTACAAAAATATCTTACTTTCAATAGAAGCAGAAAAATCAGACGAACCAATCAAAAAAAGTTTGAGCAAAATTGGATATCTAATAAGAAGACAAATTGGCAACTCACTCATGAGTCTGTGTCGTCATTGCCTCACCATAGGCATGGCATAATCAACTTTTGAGGGATAAAAAGGGAAATTCATGGGATAAAAATATATGAAGCAATTGATAAATAGTGAGACAATGACGTCAATAACTGATAACCAAATTGGCAATTTGTGTCGTGATTTTCTAAGTTCCATAGTTTTTCATACTTTAAAAAAAATTCTTAACTTTCTTATTAGTTATCCGATTTTACTCAATTTTCTTTGGCTCTGTTTCTCTTTTTTTTTCTTCTCCATCTATAACAGCAAATTATTTTTAGAGTAGACTTAGCCTTTATTAGCAACACAGGGAGCATCACGAATCCTACTCACTTGTCTCCTTTGACTACCGGTGTAGATTGGAGCTCAAACTCAAAGAATTCATAGGTAGCAAACGTTGCTGGCTCGTTATCTCCGAGCTCTCGAAGACCCTCCTTGGAGAAGGAGATCTAAAGGAAGCAAGATGAATGAAAAAACGTTGTTTAGAAAAATCTAAAAATGAACATTCTCATCATTCTATGAATAACAACAATTGCAATATTCTGAAGGATTTCTATGTCAAAGTATATGATATTATGTATGTTAACTTATCTTGATTCTTTGTACGTTTGTAAAATGTGGGCAAAAATATTGGACAATGAATTGAAATTGAATTTGAAAATATGAAACTGTACACCAGCTGATGACTGCAGAAAAACTCAAATAAGGAGGGCTTGGTTTTTGGTTGGTGGAAACAATGTATAGGAAGATGGGCACACTAGAATGATTCTTCTGGCTACATGCATCTGTGTAAAACAGCTACATATTAATGTATTCAAGTTATATCTGGTATAACAATGGACAGGTTCTATATAATCCTGAAGCATATCAGACAGGTCATTTATGAAATGAGATGCTGTTGTATAAAGCAAAGGCATTTAACTACCCCAAAATACTTACTATCAACGGGCCACCATAATGCCATGATGATATCGTTACACCCTTCTAAATAAAAACAAAACTCTGCATACGAGAAGGATCACTCACTTTTTCTATATGTATCTCCATGAGATTCTGACCTCTCTCGAGCTTGACACTCTCATCAACCTCCTCATAATCATCTTCATCCTTTGCATGGCCGGAACAAAATAAAAGATGGACAAAATGAGAGAGATGGAAATGCAGAAGTAAGATTAAAAAAGAAATTTGGAGAAAGAGCAAGGGAAGACAGAGATTAGAAAATGGGAAACATGTGAAAATGGTTAAACGGCAGAAGTAAAAGAGCAACACAAAGTAAAAAGACATATGCTGAAATATTCCAGAACTAAAAAGATAAGCATACATTTCTTTACATAATCCATAACATGAAAATTTACCAAAATAAATGTACTTGTTTGTAAGTACTGATTTTAACGTTTTAACATGTATTTTGCACATTTCATTTTTTGTATCTTAAAAAAGATGGAGCTGCGATCACTAAGAAGAGAATAAAACAAAATAGATTGAAAATCAAGACAGGAAGACCATTAATCTTTCAACACAACTTTTTCAATTTTCTTCTAGAGTCTCCATACATAGCTTTAAAAGATAATATGGATTCAGAAGCTTGTAGATAAATGTTAACTCACTGGTGCAATATCAGCCATCTTGAATTGTTTAGTTCCGTAAGCTATGTCCTTCATCTGTCTCTCCAGTTTCTGCATGAAAAAAAAACACCCAAGAAACAATGATACAAAGTATTGGAGATATTTCTAGATTCTCAACCCTGTTTAAAAAAGAATACATAAATATCCTCTCAGTAAATGAGACAAGTACCATTAAGATTCCTTTACCGGACCTAATTACATTTACATTTTACAAGAATCTGATAAAATTGTTCAATATGTGAGAAATACAATTATTATAAAAGGGGGTGTAGCTTGGCAAATACTGGTTAACGCCATCTACTTCTTCCTTTGGACAACTGCATGTAAACGAATGGACTTGATTAACAGTAGTCAGCAAATTAATCTATACATGGTCAGCGCGCGCTAGCATTTGCGAAACAGACCAAAGTTCTCCTTTGCTGCGGTCGCGTCTTCCGTAGTCGTATAATACCTGATTGGCCCAGTCAGGTGACGGGAAAGAACCTAGTCTCGTCATGCTACACCCACTTTAAGATGACTATTATTATATTACAATTATAATTATCAAAGAGTCTTTTTAGTGTCTGACCTTAATTCTAGCTGCCCTTATATCGAGGAGCTGAGCATACTCATCGAGCTTGGTCTCGTACTCCTGTTTGTAATCCTCCAATCTCCTGGTAGAGCTCTCCACCTCCTGCTTGTAATCTCTGTTGATCTTATTCTGAAGCAGGAGCATGTTGCGTGTCTTCTCCAGCTCATTGACTGTGTCTGCATGATCAGCCTGCAGCCCACCCATCTGGATCTTCATGTCTAATAGAATACAAGATACAAGATATTTATTTTGGTATTTGCAAACATGATAGTTACATAGAAATTTGGTTTCCACTGGCGTTATAATAATATTCAAGAAAAAACATGATTACAAGAAATGAATATATCACGTTTATAGAAATAGATGAAATAAGGAACAAATGCATGCAAAAGATAATGTAGCGACAACAGTGGTCATTGGTACTTCAAATCATGAGTTTCAGAATTAAGCATTAGTCATTGGTATTGGTATAATCAGGTAAGGAAGGATGAGAATTGTTCATGCTAATATCAGGCATACAATGACACGTAAAATAAATAATCCAACTCTGCAGGAGGATCACTTGCTTTAATCAAATGAAAATCGACAACACAAGTCTAAATAAGGTCCGCTATTTCATATGTGTACATTTGGCAGCAATATTTTTCTACAAATATATTTTGTCGGTCATATGGACAGTATACAAAACTAGAATTACGGTAAGTCGATGCAACATTCCTTAAACAACATTTAGAGCATATTATCAAATTGCCTACTATTTATCATCATGATAACAACATCATTCTTGAACTTCAAGATGCTCTTGCTACCCAAAAACAATATTTTACTTGTTTTTATTCCTACGTACAACTCCTGTTATGGCTGCTACTACTATCATACCTGCCAACCTGAGACAAGAGAAATTAGGAGTAAATTTTTCTGGATGGACTACGAGGTCGCGAACCACCGAAGGATTGGGGTAGTAGCCCGTAGATTGGGGTGGGGGGGGGGGGGGGGGGGGGGGGGGGGGTACACAGGACTTTAGGGTCTATTTTTTTTCTCTCCATTTTAATGGTGCAAATGGGCCTTTTCCTTCAACCTTTTCGCCCCACACATAAACAATTTTTGTATTCTTTCTTATACTTCTGATTATGAACAGCACGAGTCTTACCCATTTTGTCCTTCAAAAATGGAGAAATCAACGAAGAAGAAGAATATAGTAGTAGTAATCCAAAATAAATCCGAGGAAGTCCGGTAAGTAACAAGCTTCCACGATCGCAGTCATCGCACAAGCATTGAAGAAAACACGCCAATGTATACAGTGTTTATGCACGGTGTATCAACTGCACATGTAATATAAATACACGTGGGCTATACGCATGCAGTTACTATGCAACAACGCTGCATGTAGTGTATGTATTAGTACAACGTCCGCACACACTTTATCGATATAGCTTGCGCACGTGCTTCCATGTACAAGTACATGCAGTACATGGATAATGACTGCGGAACTAACGATCACGTTCGGTGTATATCTTCTATGAGCGCGAGCGCGGATGTCGGCGTGATCTGGTTATCAGTGCTGTGTTATGCTTTAGTCTTATGCAACAGTCGTTTGTTTAAAAAAAAAAAAAAAAAATTAAAAAAAAAAAAAAAAAAAAAAATTAAAAAAAAAAAAAAAATCAAAAAAAATCAAAAAAAATCAAAAAAATCGGAGTTTTGAGGCATGCAATCGGAATTCGGAGTGGGTATGAAAAAAGCGGAGTAACTCCGCCTAAATCGGAGTGGTTGGCAGGTATGTACTATTAATACAGACAAACAATAAGACGTTACAATCACACCACTCACCTCGATTAATTTCATCATCCACCTTCTCTAAGAAGTCCAGATCCTGTGTACCCCTCTCTTTCCTTTTCTGTAAAAGAAGACAAAATATCTGGAAATATCTGGATATCTGGTATTAAACACTCAAAACAATCTTTTTTTTTCAATGTAAATATTAAGCAAATAATTACCGTTGGTGAAGGTGATTCTCTCTTGAATTAAAAAAATAAATGAAAGAATTCAGGGAAATAAAAGGCATCTAACAAAATCTGTAAAAATAGGTGTAAAATCAGGAGAAAAAAAAATCGGGAAAAAGAAAAGAAGAAAAAAAAATAATAATCGGAAAACCGATTTAAATCTGGTAATTATCAGGCCTGCCTACCCATAGGCTTAATATACCATACAGTCGATTCCCATAGTTTAGGGTTTAAAACAATGACAAGTTTTCCTATAAGCCTCTTTAAAACTGTACCTTGACAAGTATAAGTGCCTCCTCCATCTCATTCCAATCCACAGCGCTCTCTTTGGTGAAGAACTTCATCTTCTCTTGCAATTCTTCGAGCTGCTTCCTGACGGCATAGTACTTCACCTGCATATCGCGATTCTCTTTCTGTAGCTTCTCATACTCCTCTATATAAACATACCACAAAATACACCTCGTAAACATATAAACAACCATATAAAGAAACAAGAAAACTAAGAGAAAATTAATACAAGTTCAAATTAGATAATAATAATAATAATAAATATTGGATATTTACATAGCGCACATATCCACCCTGCAAGGTGCTCAAAGCTCTCCAATATTACCCCGGCTCTGCTAGGCTACCAATTTCGGTGCTCACAGCATTCAAGGAATTCCTTCCTACCGTTACCCATTTACTTAACCTGGGTGGAGTGTGGCAAATGTAGATTAATTTCTTGCTAAAGGACATGACTTTGTATCAATGTATGCCAACCTAACATGATTTTGAAGATACTGCTGTAAAACTATATGCATGAATGAATACACAACTCTAAACATGACGCCTCTATATCATTGGTAAAAAGATGTAAGCTGGTCAAAGTCACTACTCTAGTCTTCTTGTACATATCTTGGTTTTGACCAGTTTGTATCTTTTGGATAGTAATCTTCAACAGTTTGTATACATTGGTATTCTTTTGGTGCTCTTTACAATCACATTTATTCAAAATTGCTTTTGGTGATTAACTTACTCTGTTCACATTGATGTAATTTTTATATGTATTGTAATTCGTAGGTTATTTTTGTTGTTGTTGTATTGTTTAATATGTAATTGCTTATAATTGGATTTTGTTTGTTATAGCACTTAGAGACTTTGGTGGTAAGCCCTTATCTGAGGAGTTTGAATTTGCGAGGGTATCTGAAGAAGTATTCCATTATTAAACACGGGCATGGCAGAATGCTTTTCAAGAATTCTCCACTAGAGTAGAAAATATTGCTATTCGGTCGCCTATGGGACAGCTTCTGTATTCTGGCGTGTACCTCTTTCTTCATTGAGTTTATCTAGAAGTGTGTTCTTATCATTGAGATCTCCTTTTAGAGTGGCCTCAAGTTGAGCAATCTGGAGTTTGAGTTGCTTCTCATTGGCACGATACTGACGTTCCCTCTCTGCATCAAACGCACTGCAGGAAAAACAAAATGCATACAGGATTTAGCATATTCATTGCAGAGACCTGGGGGGGGGGGGGGGCGTTTCACAAAACTTGTCATCAGTGACAAATGACAGTTTATGTTATAAGCTATTAAAATCCTTGCTTCTGATTGGTTATCAGCAGATTTGACACTGATTTTTGTCATTTGTCATTGAAAAAAGGCTTTGTGAAACACCCCCCTGAACACATGATACTCTCTTACTACCTCACTAAATATTAATTAAACGAACCAATTTATTACACAAATATTTATCAAGAATGATTGTATGAAAACTCTTTTCTTGAAATGATTTCAGAAGATCCCAATTAGGAAAATGCATTCATGCACTACATTAAACAAAAATGATGAAATAGAAGAAGAAAATCTACTCAATAAAATATTGAATACCCTTTCTTCAGTGTACTTTTAATTTGAAATCATTTAATTCTCATAATATACTGAAATCACAAACCCAAACAATATACATTGCTACTTGTGCAGATGTAGCCATCTTGCTGCAGCTTTTAACTGACAAAATATTAAGATCCACGATAGCAATGATTCTCAATATATCGAAAAAATAAAGTAATTTCCAGAATGTCGAGTAAGGTGCATCCATCACCGTCCAACCCACACAGTGAAGAGATACACACCCAACATGAGGGAGTCACAAATCTTCAACTCACCTGTTCAGTAATTTTTCATTAGCCTCTCTCAAAATATCTTTTTCATTTTCAGTGTCTGTGATTCTCTCCTGCAGCTGTTATCAGAGACACAGAGAGAAGGTTACATAGAAATGTGTCCACTTATATCAGACTATATACAGAAACTAAACAGATACAAGTTTCTTGGAAGTAATTAATTCACAGTGAAACCTGTCTAAAAAGGCCACATGCACATGGGAGACAAGAAAAGTGGTCTTTATAGGCAGGTGGTCTTTCTACACAGGTTCCTTTAGTACATGTTTTAACCCTATTTAGCCGGGGGGGGGGGGGGGGGCTTTAGAAGCCCCCCCCCTCGACATTTTTCGCAATAATTTTTTAACGCAAGAAAATCTTGCACTGAAATTTTGTGACTTTTTTCTTTCGAGTCTTGCGCATCTTTTGAAAGAAATTTTTTGAAAATCGGACCTACCATTACAAAGTCACGTGTCGTTTTGTCTTTGCATGTCGGCCCAAAAATCGCTCATTTTTGTGATTTGTGTACAAAACATATGGAAATCTCATTTTTCAAATAAAGAGATAAAACATTGGTTATTTGGTCTTGTTTATAGTTAAGGTGTTTATTTTGGGGTCAAAATAGTTGAATTATAGTTGGAAATGAAATAAAACAACAAAAACAATAAAGTACATAAGTTCAAAAACAAAGAAATACATAAGAAATTATCAAAACAATAGATAACATAAGGAATAACCCTGGTTTTTCAATTGTTTCGTGTTGTATTATTATTCCAAATGGTCTAACAAATATATGTAGTGAGAAAGAATGCTTAAATATGAATAATGTCTGATTTATGGGCAAAAATGTGAATTTTATGACCTTATTTGCATAAATTACCATAAATATGCAAATTAGTGAATTTTTCAAAAAATTGAAATTACCATAGTATTCTATACACTTCACTTGACATGTATGCAAATTTTCGCGGCGCTCGGGCGTTTCACGGCCGAGATCATAGGGGGGGGCCTTAGAAGCCCCCCCCCCCGGGCTATGCAGTTTCAAAATAGCCCGGGCTAAATAGGGTTAATGAGAAAATGAGAAACCATTTTCAAGAAAAACAATACATGTGGTCTTTGTAAACAGGTGGTTGCTAAAGCAGGTTTCACTGTATCTCTAAAAGACCTTTTTTGGGTGAAACATTATTAACAACAACACAGAATAAAGATGGCAAGATGCAGATTGAGTAGTAATAAGTTTGACAGACTTTGTACATATTACAGGTATTAGAATTTCATGATACTCCCTTCTATTATGTTTTCCTTTGCATCCATTGATTAAAAAGACTAACATTTGTACTCATACAAACTTGTAATATGTACATTAAACAACATCAAGTTATTCAATAATTATTCATTATAACAACATTTCTATGCCAATGAAGGATGAAGCCATATACTGCAGAAGTTAGTAATAACTATAATTAGCTGGACTTAAAAAGGGCTTAATACAAAATACCGTCTCTAAGCACTTTACAGATTATTATTAACCCGGTCATCGGATACATTTAGGCACAGTGTGCACTATCTCCACTCCATGGGGAGTGAAATTCCTACCATATGGTCACCGTGACAGCATACATGTATGGCAATTACTAACACAAAGACTTTCGTCATCATACCAGGTCCCCATTTCTCTCCTGGGTATGGAGTGGCAAATGTAGGTTAATGCCTTGTCAAAGGACAT
>JAVYIG010016689.1:0-29902 GCA_035222895.1 Strongylocentrotus droebachiensis | reverse complement strand
AATTATTATTTATTTATCCATTTGATTATCTATTCCATTAATTATCTATTGATTAATTTGTACATATTTATATGTATACTTATTTATTTATCCATAGATTTAGTTATTTATTCATGTATTTATTTATCCAATAAATATTTCTACATTTATTTTGCTTATTACTGACTTTACAGACGTGTGCCCCCTTTACTCTCCACCCATCGAAAAATCCTTGATCCGCAACTGGAATCCCAATATTAGCCATTTAGTTCAGCATTCTTTAACATAAAATCAAGTGATGGGGTTCTTCTTTTTTGTTCATTAAAATTGTTGACAGAGTCTTTGCTCATTCTTTACACAAAAGGATGCCATATTGCCAACCTCCCCTTCCTCATTTCCTGATCCATCTTGAACTCGGGGAATTCCACGGATGAATCCCCAAAGTTCAGACAGTGCCTGACTGATACAAAGCCAATTTGTTTGTTGATCCTTTTTGATAGTACGCCATCTGACTGCTCCGGCCCTTCAAGTGCCACTAGTTGCATATTAATTCTCTCAATGACTTTGTGGATTATGACGATAGATTATCACACGATTATTCAACAGAAAATGTCAAGTCACCATAAAATCTTTTAAGTGTCAAAGGTGAATGATATCGTGCAGAATAGTGTTCAAGATTATTATAGGTTGCTAACTTCAGTTTTAGTTTTCTTAGTTTCCACTGTATATTAGCGTTTTGGGCACTTTTTAAACTTTCACTACTGTGAAGAAAATCAAAATGTCACTGTAATAATTGTTTATGGTTACGGTAAGTTCAAAGCCAAATGGACTAAAACTGAATTTAATAAGCAACCAAGAAATGATTTAACAATCTGAATTGTTTTTTTCAATTAACATTAAAAATACTTAATGAACATGTTTATTGAAATTAATCGCTTATTGGTGGTAATCCAAAATAATCGATTCTTGACTTACTGTTGACTTAAGCCGTCCACACCATCACTGGGATGTATGACCCCTGTTACACATACGTCTGAAAGTGGACTGAGGCCGGCCCCGGAGTCGGCTCGACGTATGTGTAACACACCAACTTTTTTCGAAAAGCCGGACTGAGGCCAGGTGGACTCAGTCCACCTCTGGATGTGGTTTGAGGCCGGCCTCAGTCCCGCAATCGGTATGTGTAACACCAAAGTGGACTCGGGGCCGGCTTATAAGCGGAAGTGACGTAACCTGTCATCGGGCGCGCTTGCCACCTTCTCTTGTGTTATTCTTTGTTTTTATCATTCTATCACTCTCTCTTTCTGTCTTTCTTTATGTTATTCTTTGTTTTTATCATTCTATCACTTTCTCTTTCTGTCTTTCCTTATGTGAAATGTTTTTATCATTCTATCCTGTCTCTTTCTGTCTTTCCTTATGTTATTCTTTGTTTCTTCCTTCTATAACCTTCTCTTTCTGTCTTTCCTTATGTTATTCTTTGTTTCTTCCTTCTATAACCTTCTCTTTCTGTCTTTCCTTATGTTATTCTTTGTTTCTTCCTTCTTTCATCTTCTCTTATGTTATTCTTTTGTTTTTATCACACTTTCTCTTTCTGTCTTTCCTTATGCTATTCTTTGTTTCTTCCTTCTTTCATCTTCTATTATGTTATATCTTTGTTTTTATCAAACTTTCTCTTTCTGTCTTTCCTTATGTTATTCTTTGTTCTTCCTTCTTTCATCTTCTCTTATGTTATTCTTTGTTTTTATCATTCGATCACTCTCTTTTTCTGTCTTTCCTTATGTTATTCTTTGTTTTTATCATTCTATCACTTTCTCTTTCTGTCTTTCTGGAGTCCGCCCCAACATCAGCTCGTGAAAAAGGCGACGTGAGGCCGGCCTATGTGTAGACGCAAAATTGCGGGCCCGAGATCATGTGTAACAGGGGTTTGATGATCTCGAGGCGGCTTCAAATTGCAGGTGTGAGGCCGCCTCCGGGGCCCGCTTTAAAAGCCGACGCATGTGTAACAGGGGTCATCTGTTTCACTATGGCTTGCCACACCTTCCTGTCTTCTGTTAACCTTGTAGCTTTAGTCAGGGAGTCAACTTGTCTGTTTTTGCAGTCCGCCTTGATGCAGTCTGTCCATCTCTTAGCTGGTCTCCCCCTTGGGCGTTTGCCATGTATATTTCCATTGAGAAGGATGTGGGGTATCTTTTTGAATTCATTCGGTTGATATGTCCAAAGTATCTCAGTCTTTTTGTGGCAACCCTGTCGATGATAGTTTCTTCCATATTCAGTTGTGTTCGTATGTGTGTGTTCCTTAGCCTGTCAAATCTGGTCACCCCCATGATTCTCCTGAGGCATGCCCTCTCAAAAGTGTGAAGTCTATTTTCATCTACCTTCTTTAATGTCCATGTTTCTGCACCATATAACAGAATAGACAACACCAGGACTTTGTACAGTTCTACCTTTGTTGAGCAGCGTATATCTTGTGATGTCCAGATTTTCTTGAGTGCTTGGAATGCTCCTATTGCCTTTCCAATGCGGTGCTTTACCTCTTCCGAGCAGGATCCTGTCTGGCTATTGTTCCTCCCAGGTACGTGAACTTATCTACTTGTTTTAGCTGTTCTCCTCCAACGTTTATATTCAATAGTTGAGGCTGTTTGCTTATGGCTTGTACTTCTGTTTTGGTAATGTTTATTTTCAGTCCAAAGTTTGAGCTGCTCTGATGTACTAGGTCAACTATTGTTTGGAGGTCTCTGTCATTGTCAGCTATAAGGACTATGTCATCCGCAAATCTTAGGTTGTTGATCAGCTGTCCCTGTACTCTTACGCCGATCTTGGTGTCATGTATAACGTAAAGCATCACAGCTTCGAGTAAGATGTTAAACAGTTGTGGGGACAGGGCACATCCTTGGCGTACCCCAACTGTGGTTTTAAACCAGTCGGTCAGTTCACCATTCACTCTGACTGCACTGCTTGATTGTTGGTAGAGTGCTTGAAGTAGGTGTATGTATTTTGATGAATATCCAAAGAAGTTCATTGCTTTCCACAGCCCTTCCTGCCAGACTGAGTCAAATGCCTTTTCGTAATCGATGAAGCAGCATAGGAGACTTTGATTTCTTTCAAGGCTCTTTTCCATTATCTGTCTGAGGGTGAACAGTTGATCCATAGTGGAACGTCCTGGTCGAAATCCAGCTTGTGCTTCGGACAGCACTTCTTCTGTTTTCTTCATGATCCTTCGCTGGAGGATGATACTGAATACTTTCCCTGCATGGCTTAGCAGGCTAATACCCCTGTAGTTTCCACAGTTGAGTTTGTCTTTTTTTCTTGTAGATTGGTGTTATTATGGCTTTTCCCCCAGTCAGCCGGAAAACTTTCTTCCCGCCATATTATGTTGCACAATTTGTGAAGTATGGTGATTCCTGTTGACCCAGTAGCTTTGAGTTCCTCTCCTGTGATGCTGTCAAATCCAGGTGCTTTCTCTTCTGCGAGTTTTCGTACAGCAAATTCTACTTCATCTCGCAGAATGTCTGGAACCGGTTCGAGGCTGGCCATCTGAGGTATGTTAGTAGCTTCTCCATTTGTTTGGTTCTGGTGATTGTACAGTTCCTCAAAGCTTTCTTTCCATCTCTCTTTAACATCTTTCATCTCGGTAAGGATTTCTCCATCTTTGCTTTTCACTGCCTGCATTCTGATGCTAGATTTCTTAGTGATTTGTTTGATTGTTGTGTAGACTGCCTTGGATTTCGTAGCCTGACGTGAGGTTTCCACTTTTTTGCATAGATCTTGTATCCATTTGTCTTTGCAGCTTTTTGTTTGCCTTCGTATTTCTCTGTTAAGGAAGTTGTATCTCGGTCTTTTGTTTGGGTCTCTCTTTGTTTGTCTTGTTTCGCTTCCTTTCTCTCATCACTCAGTCGAAGGACTTCCTCACTTATCCAGGGTTCTTGTTGTTTGGATTTTTTAAGTCCCAATACTTTCTATGAGGTTTCATTAATGGCTGTTTTTACTTCTTTCCATAGGTTTTCCACTCTGTGTCATCTTCCCCCAGCAGAGGGCCAAACTTTCCTCCTATTTCAATTTCATAATCTGTCCTGGTTTTAGGGTTCTTTGAGTCTAAAGACCGCTTCCGCTTCAGGTACTGCGGTCTAGGTTTTGCTTTGAGCTTGAGACGTAGGTTGGTTATAATTAACTGATGGTCTGATCCTACATCAGCACTTGGAAAGCTTCTTGCATTACTAATTGAGTTTTTCCAATTTTTGTTGATCATAATAAAATCAATTTTATTATGGGTGTTTTGGTCTGGTGATTCCCACGTCCACTGGCGGCTTCCTTTGCTTTGTTTGTATAGCGTGTTAGTGATGATCAGGTCGTTTGCTGCACAGAAATTAAGAAGTTTTTCTCTCCCTGGGATTGGCCTCCCCGAGTCCATATTTGACCTATAACCTGGTTCCATTGCTTGGAGTCTGATCCTACCTTCGCATTTAGGTCGCCCATTACTATAAGAATGTCTTTTCTTGGAGCTTTCTCTATCGTTGCTTGTAGTAGGTTGTAGAATTCCTCAATTTCCTCTTCACTGTTGGCTGTGTTTGGAGCGTAGACCTGTATTATGGTCAATGATCCTGTTTGTACTTCAAATCTTGCTGATATAATTCTTGGTGAGATGGGGTTGTAACCAAGAAGTGCATTTTGGGCGGTTTTGTTAAGAATCAATGCAACTCCTTCTCTATGAATTTTATCTTTCCCCGAGCATAGGATTCTGTGTCCATCATGGGTGAAGTCTCCCGTGTCTGTCCAGTGGGTTTCTGCAATGCCGATGATTTCCCAGCGAAATCCTTTTAGTTGGTGTAGTAGTATGTCTAAGCTTCCAGCTTGGAGCAGTGTACGCACATTCCATGTGCCAATTCCCAATCTGTTTTTTTGTTGTTAGTAGTGGTGCTTTCCTTGTCGGTGGTTCATCAGTAGCAACTCCCCCGTTAGGCTTTCGAGCTGTTGCGTCATAATTCACTGCTTCTTGCAGGACCACGGGCTGAGTTGGCAGGTTAGTAAAGGCAGGGGCTTTAACCCTGGTGCTGTTTGTGTGTACTTACATTGTGAAACAGTTTCGCTCATGTTGTAAGCTAGGTGGACGAGACACTCCTCTCCTAGCCACCCTGGTCTGTTTGTCCCTGTTGTACGAGTCAACAGGTTAACAGTCCCCACCACGAGAAGGTTGACCAGGACGATTACCCGTACTCTCACAAGTCGGTCATTACCCCTCACGTTTTGCTTGTTACAGCAGTTGTTACCGGGGATGTCTCCTCCTTGTATGGTCTAACCAAATTTGTTACAAAATGGTAAGAGAGTATAGGCTTTTTTAGGGGGACCTTGCAAATACAAAATAAGATAATATGATAATCTATTGCAATATATATATTTTTAATCGATTTGATTGGTGAATTCCAATCCAATTGTATGATTGTTTTTACTCGCATGGCCCCATGTTGTCACCAACCGATTTTTGAATGGGCTACCCTGTGAATACATATTAGAAAAATGAAAATAAATAATTAAATAGGCATGAAAAAGACGAAACGAATTATTACATGTGTATTAAAGTATATTACACAGGCCTATCCAGCAAGGCATAAGGCCAATGTGTGTGTCCCATGCCAACAGTATTGCTGCTTTCCGTCTAAAAATGTATTGATTATTTAACACACAACGCGCCATCTTATATAGGAGGGGTTTACACCCCTCCCTGTTTACCAATTTCTGAGTATGCTAATGTATTATTAAATTTATTTTGTCTTAATATATGTTTCTATGTGTTTTTTTTCTTTCCTTTTTGTTATTTGCAGGAGTCTCTTTGGAAACAGGTACAAAGATAAAGTGACAGCGCTATCTAAAGAACTATTGGCGAATTGATTATATATAAATATATATTATATCTAATATAACACATATGGCAGCTCAATATTAATATATAAAATATATGCCAATAATTCCTTGAAAGGATTGTGCAATCATATTCATCCAATGAAATTCAATTATGTTTTTGGAAGTTGTACCTGCTTAATGACCAGTGGCGTAGTAAGGTCCAGGCATTGAGGAGTTATTGGTTTCCGGGTGGTCTTCATAGGTTGATGAAATGCGAGAGAGCAAGGCAATCGAGTAAGGGGTAGGAGGGGGGGGGGGGGGGGAGTCTTTTCGTCTTCTCATATTCGTTTCCCCACCTTCAACAAAAATCTCTCTGTTATCCCCCCCCCCTCCTTTGGCCATTCCGATGGGGAGGGGGCACGTGCCCCCGTGCCTCTGGCGCTAAGTCATTGATTATGACCTATTATAAGATGACGTGGATCCTAATCAAATGATTGGTTGAAAGCGTACACATGACCAGGCATTTATGTTGCCTAACGCGTAATTTAGATAATGACCGGTCATTATCTAAATAATGTTATAAAACATCATTATATATAACAAATAAAACATAATAATTTAAAACAAATAATACACAGCATTTTGCTCGGGCAATAGTAAAATAACCCACACTCGGTACCTTCAAAACAGTCAAAATACCCTCGGCTACCGCCTCGGGGGATGTTAGGATGTTCCAAGTGTACCTTGTGTGGGTAATTCTCTCAATGCCCTCAATGATGTGTTTTATTTGTATACCTTTACTATGCAAGCGTGAATGAAGAATGTTTCATATTTATTTACTTAGTAGCAGTAAGTTGTAACCAAATTTACTCCAACAACTTTCATTATCAGTATATAAGAAGCAGAGAATCTATCGTCTATAAATGCATGGGAACCCGATGTATGTGAATCCGACAATAATTTAACTCTGTTTAAAAGTAAAAGATACAGATAACCATGACATTGTCATATGAACTGAGATTTGAAAGATTAAAATGTGACCAATGAGACACACGGACAAGTTTTAAATGTTTAGATGCAATGCTAAATGGAATTGAAGGATGAATAATATAACAATATTTTAGAGAATGGTGCATTGAGGGAAGATCCTTGATTTAAAGAAAAAAATTATAATCGTTGGGATCAACATCAACAAATTATTACTTTTATTATGACATGTATAACTATTTTCAACGCATTTATAGAACGGCAAATATGTCGAAACTTGTTTCTAATATGTGTGTGTTTATATGAATCATGGTCATGGGCGGAGGGGAGGGGGAGGGGGAGGGGTTGCAGCCCTCCCCCAGTAAGAAGAATAGATGGCAATCGTCACTTGATATACGGGCTACGAGGTGATCTATTGATGCTTTTCAATGCCTTACCTAGTATATTTTGATTGTACTCGTAATAAATTGTTTAATTTATGTTCGATCGTCATTGGGGAAGTATAAAGTTATTAATCTGACAAGAGAGGTCACACCCCTCCCCCCCCCCCCCCCACAAAACACACGTCTGCCCTATGTTTTTTTATCTTGGTTGATTGCGTAGCAACATGAATTTCCGATTTTTATCCTTTGTCATTCTCTTTAAAAAATGAGTAAATAATATACAGTGACCAAATTTTAATGTTTATAGTACATGTATGTGGAAAATGGATTTGTCTCGATTTACATTTCTTGAGAATGGCTGATATTGAAGCTTGCTTCTAAAAGTATTCAGAAAATAACCTAATTCAACCAGTTTACGTTTATTTCTTAAGTTACTTAAAGCACACGAACAAAAAAATCCATCAAATCTAAAATGAGTATGAAAAATTGTTTAAAAATTAATTCGAATCGATATCATCTCAAACTGAATTACCGTTGGTAAAATGTTGTATCAACATATTGGATTTGGTATGAATTGTAAACCAGACATTTCATCTAAAACAAATATATATATATTCATGTGCTTAGAATAGTAAAATATTCCGCTTCGTAGTATAAATCTTAGTCAGTCTAAATGTCTTTCTCTTTCTTTCTCTGACATGATTACATGCCTTATCGGACTAATTTTTTTAAAACCTTCATTTCCGATTTGTCGATGTTTTAAAGATGATGGTTTACATTTGAAATTATAGTGTAAAGCCAAGTATGGTAGTATTTCGTGGTGTAATAAAATGAAGAGGAACAGGTCAGTGGAATATTGAGCAATTCCGATTAAAATTAAGAAAATTATGAAGTTTTCAAATTGCGATAAATCAAACACAAATTAGCAACTGTGTGACGTTATCTTGCGATGTCCCTTCCATTTGCTTCTGTACTAAACACACAATGCAGAAGAAGAACAAAATTCCCTCGAGAAAATGTTCAATCATACATGCACCCTAAACATATTCATTGCAAATATGTTTCTATACAACCCCTGAATGGACAAATTCTATCCTGTCATCAATAACGAAGGAAATGAAGGTTTATGAAATTTTAATGTACAGAGCAAATTGGAGAGGACCTCCCAAGATACGTTAGTGTGGCTCATTTGTGATTGATTGATCGCACGTACCTTCAACAATTCTTAACCTTCATATTTTTAATCGGAATTTGCTCAAACTTTCACTGACCCGTTCCTCTCATTTCGACTCTTCCCTTTAAGCAAGTCGTTCTTGTGTTTTATGGTGACAATATTAATATGCTCTAGAAATGAAATAACTAAATAAATATTATACAATTAAGAAAATTCTGCTAAGTTGCAGAAGAGTCAAGTCAAGCATTACATTTTCCTGGAACCCCCCCCCCCCCCACAACACAAAACAGGATGATCAAATAGTAAGCTCATGTTTGGTCCTCTTCCCCCCCCCCCCCCCCGGTAGTCCCTCCTGAAGCCAACATCTGAATACGCCTCTGCATGTGAGGATATGTGGGTGTGCCTTTGTGGTGGATGTGATTGTAGTGGGTGTGTGCGTGTGTGTGTGTGTGTGGGTGTGTGAAATAGAGCGAGAGAGGAGGAAGGGAGGGGACAAAGAAACAGATGAGAGAGGAGTGGAGAGGAGTACACGGAATGAGAGAGAGGGGGAGGGAGGAGGAGATATCGTGGAGGAAAAGGTGTGCAAAGAAAGGAAAAGAGGAGAAGAGGAGTATAAAGTAAGAGAGGGGGTGGGGAGAAATCAATGAGGAAAAGGTGCATAATTTTGTATACACATAAATTCACTTTGATAGCAACTTTTAATGTACTATAATAACTATACAGAGTTGTTAGTACACTGTCGCTCATATAGTTGGAATATTTTTGTTTTACCCCAATTTATGGAATTATTTTAAAAATAATTTAAAAATAATAGATCTAGATAACAGTATACATTCTCAGATTTTATTGAATAATAATTTGACAATGTGTGTTTTGCGTGACTGCTAAAGCATGTGTATGCTACTATGCTTATCAAATAGGGGACCTACGCCCTTAAGTCATAAATTACAGTAATGAGGATTAATGCCCCACAAAAGGGCACTAATATAGCACATCGACACGGTTTTGATCCTGAGGCCTCACAGTTACGAGGCCATTGCTTTGTCACTGCACCATGACTGTACGCAGCGGGGGCTAGGGTAGGGGGCAGTTTCCATAAATTAAAAAAAAAAAAAAATGCAATAAATTTTCAATAATTTATCGCATTTTACCCCGGTCCCCAACATAAACAAATCCTTTGGATAGCCATGCATTATGGCTCAAGGCATGGACACACAGAGGATTTTTTATGTTGGGAACCGGGGTAAAATGCAATAAATTATTGAAAAATTATCGCATTTTCTGTTTTATTTTTTATTTATGGAAACTGCCCCATACCCTAGCCCCCGCTGCGTACAGTCATGGTTCAGTGACAAAGCAATGGCCTCGTAACTGTGAGGCCCCAGGATCAAAACAGTGTCGATGTACTATATTAGTGCCCTTATGTGGGGCATTAATCCTCACTACTGTCATTTATGACTTAAGGGCGTAGGTCCCCTATTTGATAAGCAGAGAAGCATACACATGCTTTAGCAGTCACGCAAAACACACATTTGCAAATTATTATTCAATAAAATCTGAGAATGTATACTTTTATCTTGATCTATTATTTTTAAATTATTTTTAAAATAATTCCATAAATTGGGGTAAAACAAAAATATTCCACTTATATGAGCGACAGTGTATATACATTTTTCTAAAAAAAGCTTGACGTAGTATCAAGCTAATAAATTAAAGTAGGGGTTATAATCATCTGTTCATAATGTTAAACAAACATACAAGAACAATTATTATTTAACACTCAACAGAACTGATTTTCTAATATCAATAAAAAGATTTGTAATTGAAACTAAAGTGAATGGTTGTCAGAGGGTACCTATAGAGGAATGTGGGTGTGCCTCTGTGGTTGAAGTGCTTGTAGTGGGAGTGTGTATGGGGGAGGGGTGGGTAGGGTATGGGTGTGGGTGTGTGTTTGTGAAAGGCAGAGAGAGGGGGAGAGAGGGGGTATAGAGAGGGGGCATGGAGATTCTAGTCAGATTCCAAGGCGAAGCCAGACAAAAAATCAGAAAGCAGAACATTTACGCTAGTTCGAAAATAATGGCACAATAAAAGGGTATAGTTACAGCTATATTCTTCATCTTAATTAAACTAAATGGAAATGATAATAATACTTATAACAATAATGATAATACTACTACTGCTAATTATAATAATAATCATCATCATCATCATCATCATCATAATATTGATAGCAATAATAACGATAATAATAATAATAATAATAATAATGATGATAATAATAATAATAATTAATAATGATGATAATTATTAGAACAAAAACAAGAATAATTTATGCGGGAAACGCGTGCTCCTCCTCGTTCCCCCCCCCCCCCCCACACTTCCTTAATCGGTTTTCACAATTGAAGCATTCATTTAATTCATTCATTTAACAAGAAATTAATTTATTCATGTACACACTGACCAGGAAGGAAACAGTAAACACCCTGGCAGAAATGGCAGAGCTTAAACTCAGCAAATGTCATATTCCGTGAACTGGCTTGAGTGTGCAGATAGCAGAAGCTACAAGTCAGTGATTTGAGTCGGGTGTGCTGTCATTTTCCACGTTTACCAATTCCACGTATCTCAAGTCGTGTGTAATTTCCTCGGCATCCAGAAAGTAGAGGTACGTTACAATTTCAAGATATTTTCACTACTTTTTTATTATTTGTATCATCTGGAGTAAAAAGAGAAGAAGAAGAAAAAAAAGGATAAACCGCAATTGGCATGTAGGCGCGGATCCAGGATCTTGTCGAAGAGGAGAAGGAAATGTTCTAATGTTTTCTGACGAGCAAATAATTTTTCAATAAGTGGATGGAGCACATTCTTAGACTTTCGTATTAAATATATAGCACTTAGGTTTTAAACGGGTGTACGGGCCGGTTGTGCACCCATCCCCCTTAAATCCGCATGTGATGGCATGTGTCCTCGATTCGTGACCAAGGACTTCTATTATTGTAATCCTCTTTCTGATTATCCATTTCGAAGGTTACGAAAGATCACCTCATGTGCAAACTTTTAAATAATCTTTAAGTTTTAAGTATAATCATCTGCTTACGAACCTTTTCGAGCTATATGAATACGATTATTTCATAATGGATTTCAGTTTAACTAATTATCTTCAAAATAAGTATTGCACTCGTATTGGATGTCATATAGCTAAATATAAATCTTTGTCTCTCTAATAAATACATCATAAATCATCATCAATTATATTCTACTAATATTGGTCAACTAAATCAAATGGAGGATATTATCTTTCCGTAACGTTACAGACGAAAAAAGGGACATCATGTATTTCAAACACCATTCATCTCTTTTCCCATCATTGGTCATGGCTTTTCTCTTGCCCTTGACGCTTCAAGCCTTCCAAGGCGACTCGATGGAGACTGTATCCTCAGGATTACATACAGGAAGCGTTCGTCAAGGATGCTACCAAGACGTAGAGCAAAGAAAAGCTTACTGCAGTCACAGAGGTCTTGATTCGGTTCCTCAGAATCTTGCAGAAGACACTAAGAAACTTGATTTGTCATATAACAACATCACTGTCCTCCCGAAGTTCTCGTTTGAGAGATATACCTTTATCACCAACTTGGATCTGACAGCTAACGACATCAGAGTGATACCCAATAAACAGAACACTAAAAAGTAACCTCTTTTGGGAGTGTATTTTAAGTGATTTTAAAGTATGGTGCTTTTTGAACTAGATTTAAACGTTATCGACACGTGCCTTCATTTAAACAAAAAAGGTACTCCTGTTCACGTTTTCATCTAACCTAAAAACCACCAATTTATCACGCGACTGGAGTAACGTGATTCCACTCACCTCTGTAAATCACGTGTTTATGACCAAATATCCACTTGACCAAGCAACGAGTTTTTTGTCCGTTAACCGATGGTGGTGCTAAATAAGTAATTATTTGGTCTTTTAAGCACCTTTATCGATTGGTTTCACGGGTTATCCAAGGTTGATGGTAATAATCACGTTACATACACCGGCTAATCGTCTTATTGTTCTGTCCGTGAATCTCTGGTTATATTCAATTAGTAATTCTGAGGTGTCTTACACACCTCTTTAAATGGTTTCAAAGTTACCATAACTTTCTTGTTATGATCACGTGGCTAAAACTGATTTTCAATCTAAGCTGTGAATCCGTGATATTTAGGTGTGAATAATAAGTAAATATTAGGTGTCTTAAAACACCTATTTAAATGGTAGTCCAAGTTGCCGGCAGTTCCGCGGTGATGATCTCGTGACTCAAACGGATTATTAATCTAAGCTGAGCATCCGTGTTTTTTAGGTTTGAAAAATTAGTAATTATTAGGTGTCTTAAAACACCTATTTAAATGGTAGTCAAAGTTGCCAGCAGTTCCGCGGTGATGATCTCGTGACTCAAACGGATTATTAATATAAGCTGGGCATTCCGTGATTTCCAGGTGTGAAAGATGAGTTATTCTTGGGTGTTTTGATGGTTTCACAGTTACCATTTAAGTTCTGTGGTGATAATCCCCAGACTGTTGGCATATTTCTATTTTCACCAGTTGATAACTGGTCTGTGTGCATATTCCAGTTGCACCAGTTGATGACTGACTGTTGGCATAGCTCCAGTTGAACCAGCTGACACAAATTAATTTGCATATTGAATATGGGGTGTGTGCAGATCTGTTTTTTTTAAACAATTTATCTGAATTTATAGCATATTTCTTAATTACTGATGATTTAGTTTTATGAATTCATTTCGTAAATACTACAAATATAAATTACCAGTTATTAGGACATTTCACTACTTTGTATAAATTACATTTCATGAATAAGGGAAACATTAACCATGAACTAAAATACTTTCAATAAAATACAAGTATATGAAAAAAGTTCGGTTAATTAAATTATGTAAGTCTACTTATTACCAATGCCTTTACATTGGAAATACTGACGTACCAGTATTGAAGTGTTGTTGCCGTTCAACTGGTTGGAAGTTTTACCAAATGGTTCTAATGGCTCAGCTAGACCAGTTGAATTCTAACTGGCCTGGATCAACTGGATCATTTAGCCCATTTCAATTTCCAGCGTAACCAGTTGGCATTAACTGGTTCATCAACTGGACCAGTTTGCAACTAGCTTTCTCTTCTGGGATGTTTGCACCCCCCCCCCCCCCACCCCCTCTAATCCCGGCTAAACTGCTTCCTGCTCGCCTGGACGTAATTATGGAAGATCCAAAACACGATGTTCAAAAACGGGATGAAAACGTCATTATTTTGGTTTATTTATTGTGTAACATTTGCGTAATTATTGGGTTGAACGCGGGTTACAGTAACATATTTCCTCTTCGACGTAAATTTCACGTGAATGAAGAACATGATTCATCTCAAGTCAGCCTCGTAATATTCACGTGAATTTCACGCAGATATTTTGACTAAAACTATCACTAACGCTTCACGTGTTTCTGTGACGCGATAATTTCGTTTTATGAAGATGTAATTTCATAACCAAACAAACACGGGAGTATTAGGTTTACAAACCATGGTCTCCAAGGTAGGGATAATCACGTTATTATAATGGTGATATTGCAGTGACAATTGCGTGATTTACTGTACGTGCGTTTTAGGTGACCTAGTGCAATAAACGTATTAACACAATTACGTAAATGTCAGGTGTTTGAAGAACGTAACTCTCCTCAAGTCGATACCTTGATATTGACGTGATTTTCACGTGATTTTGTTTATTGGGTATAACCCACCGCTTTCCACCCTCTGAAGATGTTGGTTTACTTGTCTATACCCTACAATCCCAGTCTTGTGCTCCCAAGTACAGGCTTATTCAGATGGGCCAGTAAGCTGACCTCCCTGGCCCTGTCATATTCAAACTTGAAATCCATTCCCAACGACACCCTAAAATGGAACCAACACATAGAAAACCTGAATTTAGGTTTCAACTACCTCACTTTCATTAATATTAGCACTTGTGGCTCAGTAGGAATTGCTTCCTTTTATGGTAATCACATTGAACAGCTCACGAAGGAAACTTTTACCTTTGCGTGTCAAACTGATACTCTGTACCTTGCTGGAAACCCCATCAAGTTGATTGATCCCATTGCAATTGCTGCACTACATACCCGCTCATTGATTATCGGACATGCCGGAGGCCACTCCTGGACACCCGAGATGCTGAGACACCTTATAATCGGACTCTCTCGTTTCATTCAATTCAATTCAATTCAAAAATGGTTTTTATTAGCAGAAACATGGTTCATACAAATACAATTTTACATGAAGGACAGCCTAGGCTGGAATATTCATGTTTACATGTTCGGCACAACGGATAACACTTTTAAATATATACATGTAAAAAACTAGCAATATAAAAAATAAGACTTAGATACTGTAACTAAAATCCATAAACACATTGCACAAGTTTCCAGAAATACAGCTGTAATTGTTTACAAATGTCCTATAAAATTCAATACAAGCATGGTAAAAAGATTAAAATAGGTACATTTTAAACAGCCTGCTTGGGGGAGGAGACAAGCACTTAGTATACCTGCAATAACGATATAAGTAAAAAATTAAACAGGTTTTTTTTTTTTTTTTTTTCAACTTTTATTGAGTATGTCAATTAAAAATGACAGTGGGCTATTTTTAAATCTGTTTGTTTTGAATTGAAATTGTTGATAAATGGGGATACGGCGAAGAGTGATATTAGTGTTTTTTTTCTTAGGTAACCAGGTCTGACAAATAGAGTGATTTGAAAGGGATTTTGCGAATTTTCTACAAAGTGCTAGTCTCCTCTCCTCAAGAGTTGGTAAATTGCATACTTGACATGCATTAGAATAGGTAATGTAACTAGGCCCTAAAATAATCTTACATACTCTACGTTGTATTTTTTCAAGATTATTATTTTGTTCTACTGTAAGACTGCTATGGAACACTGGAGCACAATATTCTAAAATTGGTCGTATATAACCTACGTATATTGTCACTAAATCTTTAAACGGTAAATTGAATTTCTTAAGTTTCCTCAACATGTACAGTTTTCTATTGCACCTTTTGACTAAATCATTAACATGTAAATTCCATTTTAAATCAGATTGTATAATTACTCCAAGAATTTTGAGAGTTTGTACATTGCATAGAGTAGAGTCATTAATGGAAAGAACTTCAGGAGGAGCAGGATTTTTCATAAAAGTAACCTGCAGGGTAAAACACTTCAAAGGATTGAGTGACATATTGTTTGATTGAGACCAGTATTGCACAGAGTTAAGTATGGGTTGTAATTGTGAAACGTCTGTTGATTTACGACATTGTACTAAAGATAAATCATCAACATATTTGAAGTAATGTATAGGAATATTTTCGCAGATCAAGCGGCTTATAGTCAGTGCTGTTCATTTAAGTCTTTTCCCGCAAGATGTCTTTACTCCATTGCGAGACTATCCCTTCACTCTTCTTGATTTCTCTAACAACAAAGTGAATGCACTCTATCCATTTGTCTTCTCGAATCTGACGCTGCTCGATCAACTTTTTCTCAGATATAACAAAATAGCTACAATCGAACCGAACTTTTTTGACGGCATGCAGGCGCTGAAAGTGCTGAAATTAGATCATAATGGGGTACGGAGTATAAATACTGGTAATCATACTTGGACAATCAACCTCATTGAGTTGTATTTATCCTGGAATTTATTGACAGGAATTTCGGAATTTGCATTCCTTGGTTTGCAAAATTTAACCATTTTAGACTTAAGCTATAACACACGACTTGCTAGTATTGATTTGACATCCTATACAGGACTAGATAACATTCATACCATTGATTTGTCAGGATGCATTATCTGGCGTTTGCAGTTATACACTCCGGTTTTAAAGTC
The DNA here is from genome assembly GCA_035222895.1 of Strongylocentrotus droebachiensis. NCBI lineage: Eukaryota > Metazoa > Echinodermata > Echinoidea > Camarodonta > Strongylocentrotidae > Strongylocentrotus > Strongylocentrotus droebachiensis. The sequence goes on along the minus strand of JAVYIG010016689.1, from coordinate 13,646 downwards.
GCTTCTTATGAAAGGAAACTACAACTATTTTTTGGGAAATCCTTTAAACCCTGGGAAATCCTTTAAAAATTCGATGAATCTTGTTCATTTGGACTTACAAGAGTCAAAAGTTTTTCCTTCTAATCTGTGGGATCCAGCCACAAACGTTTCTCTTTTCGAAGGACTGTTCAAACTTACGACATTGGATATGAGTAAGAATCGGAACATTGGCAACTTCGGCCTGGAACTTGGGATCTTCCATAACCTCTCTGCTCTACAGGAGCTCAGTTTAGATGCCTGTGCTATATTCAACCTTCACCCTCTTGTGTTTAAAGGTTTAGAGTCACTTCAGAAGCTGAAACTATCAGGTAATAACCTTAAACAGATTCCTACTGGTTTACTCACAGGGTTAGGGCTTACAAGCCTTTCGTTGGCAAACAACAAGCTAACGGGTCTAAACGAGAGCACATTTAGACCAATCTATTCTTCTCTTTCACTGGTAGATCTTTCCCTGAACCCACTTATTTGTACATGTGATCTCGAGTGGCTTCTAGATTGGCTGAATGGAACAGTAAGCCTTGCCAATGAGGATCAGACTCTCTGTGCACCATTATCATTGGCTCCTCTCCGTGAGAAACCTTTACTTCATTTTAATCCCACTGAACTTTGTCGGTTCAACTATGCCATCTTCAGTTTAATTCCGATTGGCATCCTGTCCTTGGTTGTCTTCCTCATGCTCGTCTATCACAAGCGATGGAAGCTGAGGTATAAACTCTTCCTCCTAAAACTGGCGGTTATTGGATACAGGGAGAGGCAAGACGCGCGCAACCATAACGACTATGAGTTCGACGTAAATATCATCTTCTATGACGACGACGAAGTATGGATTCGCGAAAATCTGAGACCAACTCTGGAAGACCAACTACCGCAGTTTCAAAGGAACATCTTTGGTGACGCAGACCTCATACTGGGTATGTATTACTTGGATGCCGTTGACTACGTGGTGAGCCGGAGTTACAAGACCATCATTCTACTAAGCAGAGCCGCTGTGCGTGATCGCTGGTTCATGCTCAAGTTTCGTACGGCCATGGATCACGTGAGTGATACCCAGACCGAATTTGTAGTCGTTGTCTTCCTCGAAGACATCCCAGATGATGAGATGCCTTTCTTGGCGAGGTTGTTCCTCAGTGACGGCAGACCTTACCTCAACTGGACAGAGGATGTGAGAGGTCAAGAATATTTCTGGAAAGAATTGGCAAAGAATCTGACCATCAACCTAAGGACGAATGATCTGATCCCAAATGAATAAGGTAGCTTAAATCCCGGTTCGAATCCCAGTGGAGATATTTTTTTCAACCTTTACAAATATTTAAAAATGGAGAACAGCAATTGGGGTGCTAAAGCTACTCAACCATCACTCCCTCATTTTCTTTCGAAATATGTATATACACTGTATATTCCAAATCAACTTGTTTATTCGAGGTTTTTGGGGGAAAGTCTATCCTGTTAACCCACAAATAACCAAAATTACTTCTCTTAAATGTATAGTATCAAAACAAATTGAGTAAGGAACCGCCTTTTTTCTTTTTCCGTGCCCTCAAAAAGAGTTAGTTTCTTTTGGGTTTGAGAAGAAGTTCACATTATCAAGATAAGAATAATTTAGAAACTGCTCTCTTTAATCAACATTTCATTAGTACTTTGTTCCTTTGTTAAACTTTTCATACAATAGATCCTTAATAATATTTTCTTCTTTTTTCTTTCTTTCCAGAAGCCATCATATTAACAGAGGTGCCTATCATAAACTGCGCAGTAATTTAGGACTAGATCAGATGTATTCTTCAAAACTCTATGTGCCTTGGTCGATACCGGAGTCGAGGCTTGACTAATAATTTAAAGCTTAAAAAGCATCATACAAAAGTGAATAGTAGCTTTATCGTAGGAAGCAGCAGCAGCAGTAGAAGAATCATCATTATGATCATTTTCACGGATAACAGAATGATGTAAAAAATAAAGATATCAGCTTTTGTCATTAGATTATCATATTTGTTATTTACATTCTCATGCAGAATATTGAATCACATGTCAGATTAATTTATACAAACAAATTGTGATAACACAAAATGTTATTCGTTGATTGATTACTTTGTGTTTAACTGTATTTGTCAATGCAAATTGCCTTTTTTTGTAAAAATTCTATCAATGTTGATTGTAATTTTTATATATCTATTTTTGCCAAAGCAAATTGAAATTTTTGTATGCACTCTATCATTGTAAAATCATCGCACAATTCGGCTATGTCGCAATGTTTTGTTGTTGTTAATCTATCAATAAACCATTTATCTTCACCATACCACTACTTCTATTTGTATCATTACTGTTATCAATATCATTATTATATAACATGAGTGTTAAGCACAAACCATCATCTTCTGGAGCCAGAAGTGCATACATAGTTAATACCCTCCTGGCTCTTAAGAGATGATAAGTTATCTATAGAATGAATCCATTTTCTTCTGGAGAAATCATGTCTTTAGTGTTGATACAGTATTTCAAGATTAATCAGTCAACAAGAAAAAATGCATACCTTACAGTTTGGATTACTTCCTCAAAAGGTGAATTGTCCATGTAAGATATTCTTTGCTGTGTGTGTGGTGTAGAATTCACAGATAAGGTCATATTTATATCGATGCATCCCAAAAACAATGATATATAGGGAATTCCGAAAAGAGAGTCGGGCATCATGGCTAAATGAGAGTATAGGATGACCTTACAATTTTGATTATTTCCTCAAAAGGTGAATATTCCATGTAAGATATTATTTGCTGTGTGTGTGGTGTAGAATTCACAGATAAGGTCATATTTATGTTGATGCATCACAAAAACAATGATATATAGGGAATTCCCAAAAAAAAGAGTCGAGCATCATGGCTAAATGAGAGTTTAGGATGACCTTACAATTTGGATTACTTCCTCAAAAGGTGAATATTCCATGTAAGATATTGTTTGCTGTGTGTGTGGTGTAGAATTCACAGAAAAGGTAATATTTATGTTGATGCATCACAAAAACAATGATATATAGGGAATTCCAAAAATATAGTCAAGCATCATGGCTAAATGAGAGTTTAGGATGACATTACAATTTGGATTACTTCCTCAAAAGGTGAATATTCCATATTGTTTGCTGTGTGTGTGGTGTAGAATTCCCAGAAAAGGTCCTTAATGCCGAGTACTTGTAATGTCGGCAGTGCCCCCCCCCCCCCACTTGTTTAAGCACCCGAAAAGTGCGCCTTTTCACATACTTTAGGTAAAGTGCCCCTATTAATTTGTAAAAATGCCCCTTCCCCTTTTCACCTCTGATAAGTGCCCCTTTTATTTTGACATGTGCCTCTTTTCCGTCGACAAGTTCCCATTTTCCTTTGCAATAAGTGTCCATTTTCCATTCTCATAAGTGTTTTTTTTAAATCTCTAGTAAGTGCCCCTTTTCAGGTTCGAGAAGTGCCCCTTTTTACTTTTGATAAGGGCCTCCTCCACCTCTGATAATTGTCCTGTTCAAATCTGAGAGGTGCCTCTTTTACTTTGACAAGTGCCCCTTTTCCTTTGTAAGAAGTGCCCCTTCTTGTATTAGGTATATCAAACAAATATAATTACAACTAACACATGTTATTGGATGGTTGCAAATGATCAAGCTTCATGAAAGCTTCAAAAAACAAAAAACGGAATTGAAATCGGTCAATGCGTTGTGATTTTATACCATTTTTTTGATATCGCAAAATTACCGAAAAACCGGCCAGAAATGGTCAAATTGGCAAAAATGGCATAATTCGACAAAGTTGACAACTTAATTCATCACTTTCTTGGACACAAATAATAATTAAATTATCAGACACTAAAATATCATCTTTGTGGTAAAAAATACAAAAAAGAAAATCCATATATCTATTACCGTTTTGAAAACAGAAGCCAACAAAATAAGTCATTTTTGCCATTTTTGAGAATCTGCAGATATAAAAAAGTTGTGAAAATAACTAAGTCCGCCTAATTAATATGCGCATATGTAATCAAATCAAAATCGAACATGATACATCAGTGAAACCTATATATCAGACAGGTATGGAAATATATTTCATTTGAAAATTAGGTCATTTCAGCTCATTATATATTCGCGCACTCATTATGCAAATTAGGACTGTCAAACTGTTCATTTTTGGGGCATTTTTTAAATCATATATTCATAGATCGTATTTACACCAAATATTAACCTTAAATTCCAAATATTCTTGCAATGCCAATAAAATAAGGCGATGGAAATTACTTAGATCACCGTCACAGCTATTTCCTCATGTGTTTTACAAATAATTCAGCAAAACCGATCATGTGAAAAGAATCTGTAGACTTTCAGCTACATCACAGTATATTTGCCTGTTTAAAAGATGACAGATTTGAGGATTTATGACGATTTTCCGAGAAACCATTCAACAGGCAATAGCATTCCACAGGGACTGAATTTCAGAGTAGCAAAAATGTTGGTGATCTTAGTACAGTTGTGGCTACCTTGAGTGTAAAAAACAAATTAATTCAATGAGTGAAACACATGAGGATATTGCATTTTTGTAGGGGAGTTTTATACATGGAGGCGCATTTTCACCACGCAGAATAGCAGCGCGAGTCAATGGGCGATCAGCGGGCCATTTCACACATGGCTGAAAAGACAATACTCTAAATAAATGATTAACATATTTCCCACATGCCTATAGCAATGAAACTACACAGGATTGTAGTTAAAGGTATGCTTGAAATATATGTGAAATAAAAATTCAAAAATATTGTTTAGTTTTTTAAAAATACATTTACAAAAATTGCTATTTCTACCAACTGACTGCTGTTGTGTGTGTGTGTGTGTGTTCGCGGGGCAGACTCTTTACACAGGCAGTGTGATCACCCTACTTGTATTTTTATATGTGCCCCTTTTCCTTTCTACTAAGTGCTCCTTTTCCTAATGATAAGTGCCCCCATTAATTAAAAAAGAGCCCCTTTTTATCTCTGGAAAAAGACCCTTCTCAGGCACGAGTAGTTACTCCTTTTCACTTCAGAAAAGTGCCCCCTACACCTCCGATAAATGTCCCTTTAAAATCTGATCGGTGAACATTTTCTTTCAACTAATGCACATTTTCGTTTATTATAAGTGCCCCTTGTCATGTCTGGTCATTGCCCCTTTTCAGGTGCGATAAGTGCCTCTTTTCACCTCTGATAACTTCCCTCTGAAAGGTATAGACCAGTTTTGGAAAAGCCCCCCTCTCAAAAAATGAAGTGGAAGCTCTTATTACCAATCATATCAAAGAATATTTTATGACTTATACATGATGATACAATTTTTTACCGGGAAACAGCCTACTGATTGATATATTTGGTAAATTATCATATTGATCCGGACTGGATAGATATCGTGTAGTCCCATATACATCTTTCTGTGTACAGCGCTTGTAACTTACCAAGACTGGGCCAAATTTCATATCATTTTGATGAATTCAGAACCTTGCAGTACACACCAATACTTATATGCTAGATGATCAACCTTTTCTGATCGATTCCACGTTTCTTTCACAATGCAATCGCAAAACCAGAATTGGTCTTTACCTTTAAACTCCTAGAAATAGTGATGTCAGCAGAACTTAAGCTATGCCTTCTATGGTGACACTCACTTCCTCCACTTTTTCTTTTCTTGAGCATTCTCCTCATTTAGACTATCCTTACTGCTTTCTTTCTTCACCATATCTTGCCATGAACTTCGATGTCTTCCTCTCCCTCATATGCCATTCACTACCTGATCTCATGCTCCTTTCACAGATTCATCATCTTCCCCAGATCGAAATTTTGATGATCAAGGAGTTCTGCATGAATTCTACCAGGCATCTTTATCATTGTACCAAGTTTTTTTTATTTTCTAGTTTTCAAACTCAGAAAAGTATCTGGCTCAAACATTCGGACAAATTACAAATACATATATACAGAAAATTAAATTTTCTGTAAAATCTCCTATTATAAATTTAGATAAATGACTACGATACACTCATGACTATACTAATGTATTCTAAGATTGTAATGATCAGGTACCATAGAGGTAAATATGATACTGTATTAAGCGCAGTAGAATATATCAGTATATTCCTATAGAAGATGGTCTTTATAAATGTCCATATTATTATTATTTTTATTAAATAACACAGCTCCAAAACTATACATGTATGGGTCCAATCCTTGTGACAATGAATAGTATTTTTAATACCTTGATACTTCAAATTTTTGTTACCCTTTTTTCCCATTGTGACACAGAATTTAGAAGGGCACTAATTAAGTCAGCTGCCCGCAAAAAGGCCGTAATGGTCAAGTATTGTCGATAGGATTTACGACCCTTTTGCGGGTAGCCGACGTCTTATCGTTCTCCATACCATGCCTATCAGGGGCAGTGATGTTTGGTGGTTTGTTCCAAATTTACATATAAAGCACTTACAATCAAGACATCCAGTGAGTTGTATTTACTTACATGAAATAAGGTATTTGTCAGTCCTATTACCTGAACGGTTTCACACGACTCTCATTAGGGACTTTTAGATTTGCACGTCGACATAGTGAACTGCTACGTGTGACTTCATTTTAAGGCACTGTGATGGCACTTTTAAGGAATTGCCAGTTCCTTTAAAGGACGTCACACGTAGCAGTCCACTATGTCGACGTGCAAATCTAACAGTCCCTATTAATACTGATCTATAAAAGCGTACCTGATAAATCATTCTTTAATATATTCCAAATTATTGCTACTAATCACAGTTTCAAAAATACAAATCCGGCTAAAAAAATGCTCAGTCTTTCACACACACAAGTGATCTTTCCATGTCTTCTTCAATCACACATCATCATCAAAGTACACACCATGCACAAAATTTCAATGACTGGAATTAGTAGTTGATTTGGACTTTGGTGTTGGTCTGGCATTACTTGGCTCATTTTCCTTCTCTCTCTAAATCCCTCTTGAGCTTGGCAAGGGCGGCAAGTCTTGTATCTCGCCACTGGCGGCGCTCTTCGAGCTTGTCCAGGGGGATCTTTGCATCCATTTCCTTGATGATCTGCTCAAGGCCGCTCCCCGTGAACGTTGGCGTGGGACCGAAGTTACTGAGAACGTGCTCAATGCTCTGGGTATATCGCTCCATGTAGCTCTGCATGCCTGGACACAAAACAAATATCAAAACAACCCTTGATACATTGTGCAACCTACTAAAGAACCAGACACTTTTGTGAATCATAAAAAACAGATTGTCAATGAGATGGATGCAATAGAAGGCTTATGTTATTATAACAGTGATGGAATATGGATCAGAAACTTGGAATGTGAAGACAGTAGAAGGAGGTATCTTGAAGAGAACAGAAAGAGCCATGAAAAGGAGCATGTGTGGTGTAAAACTGTCCAGCAGAAAGAACACAAGTGAGCTCATGGAAACATTGGGTCTGGAAGATACTGTGGTGGAAGTGGTAAAGAGAAGTGGACTGAGATGGATGGGTCATGTGTTGAGAGGGGGAGATGATGAACCTGTGAAAGGAGCATGGGATATGGTAGTGAATGGCATATGAGGGAGAGGAAGACATCAGAGTTCATGGAAAGATATGGTGGAGAAAGAAAGCAGTAAGGATAGTCTAAATGAAGAGAATGCTCAAGAAAAGAAGATATGAAGAACATAGCAAGTTGCGAGAATGAATGTGAATTGCAAAAGCTCCTTCATCATCGACATTTCGATCTGGGGAAGATGATTAATCTGTGAAAGGAGCATTAGACCTGGTAGTGAGTGGCATATGAGGGAAAGGAAGACGGCGGAGTTCATGGAAAGATATGGCAAAGAAAGAAAGCAGTAAGGTTAGTCTAAATGAGGAGAATGCTCAAGCCAAGAAGAAGTGGAGGACGGGAATGTCATCATAAAAGGCATAGCTTATGTTCTGCTGACATCACTGTAATTTCAAGGAGTTTAATGTTTAACACCTACCCTCTGCATTGAGATGCATGACTTCTAAAGGTCCTAGGAAGGAATATCTGAGGCCTAGTCCTGCTGACATCACTTTATCCACATCATCGGCTGAGAGTACACCTCCCTGAAGAAAAAAAATGTCAAAAGCAGGAATTTCAATATAGAGTAGGCTTGCGGGTGCACTATGTGAGAGAGAGGGAGGATAGAGAAGTCCTGAAAAGGTAATCTTTCTTGAGGGTGTGTAGTCCTGAAAAGGACTGTTGGTGTAGTCTTGAAAAAGACTGTTGGTTATCTTTCTTAGCTTATAGTTATGGAGAACTATAGCGCTTGTAGAGGATGAGTGGTGGGAGTGGCTCGACGTTTCGAACAGGTTGACTATCCGTCGTCAGGAGTGAATTTCAATGTTACTATCAAAAGATCAAGTTTTAATGAGCATGTCATTCCTTGAGAGGCATAAGGGCATTAAGTCTGTGCCAAAGTTATGAGTTTACATGAATGACTATCCTACTAACATTACACAATTAAATGAGTCTATAGTACTGATATCATTCTAGTAAAAGACATAAAGACTCACATATATGAAAAAACATAGATGAGGTATAAATGAAAAAAAAATCCTTCATTAATAATAAATAAATCTTTAAGCTTACAAAGTAATCTACCAGGAAATCTTCCTTGACTCAATAATGACATCAAATTATTCTATAATGAAATTTAAATACTTTCTGCAAGTCTTACAACATAAGGATGTGGATTAAATTTTAAATTCATAATGCCCTTCATACTAGCCCTACTTTCCGCTGTTGTCATGCTGTAAAATGTTTTAATCAATAATACACATTGGGGGAAAGGGCCTTTATTGCATGAGGTATCTTATGCCTTGGCAATTTCAACTAAGTCTACCTAAAGAAGCATTAACTGAGGACCAACAAATCAATCTTTTACTGTGTGACTGTGCTTCCACTTACCTCGACAAGCCTCCACACTTCAGCAATGATAGCATACTGGATCCTGTTGACAGCGAATCCTGGAACTTCTTTCTTCAGAGTGACCGGTACCTGCCCAATGCTCTCCATGATGGTACGAGTCCTGTCAATCGCAGAATGGTCGGTCCAAGGGGCAGGAATGATTTCCACCAGAGGTGCATAGTATGGGGGGTTAATCTGTTGAGATTACATAACAAGATCTAAATGCCAATTTCACTTCTGCCACTAGATAACATTCCAAATGAGTCAGTTACATGAAGTATCCATCATTTACAAACGGTCCTAGTCCTGTCAATAGGGAATTTAAGATTCTGCACGACGAGAAAGTGGACTGCCCTAGGTTTTAAGGCAATGTGACGTCCTTTTAAGGCACTGGCAGTGACGTCACATTGCCTTAAAAGGGAAGTCCGCGTTCTCGTCGTGCAGAATCTAAAAGTCCCTATTCACAGTTTGGTTCGGCCAAAGGTTGGGAATTATTTCCATCAGGGGTTCATGGTAAGGTGTGTTGATCTGTAGAGATTACATAACAAGCTCAAATACCGATCCCACCACTGCCACCGTATGGCAAAGGGCATTTCAACCATGACAGGTACCAACTATAGTACCAACCATTTCATAATGGTCCTACGGTAGTCAGGACTGTCAATCACATTCTGGTCAATCCAAGGGGCGGGGTGATTTACACCAGGGTTTCATGGTAGGGTGGGTTGATCTGTAGAGATTACATAACAAGATCTAAATGCCAATCACACAGCTTTCATATGACAGATGGCATTTCAACCTTGGTTGGTACGGATGTGCAAACCATGGTACCAACCATGCTACCAACCATGCTACCAACTATTACATATGATATATATATTCAGAAAATTACCTAATTCAACCAGTTTACTTTTATTCTTAAGTTACGTGAAGCACACGAACAAAAAACCCATCAAATCTAAAAGGGGCATGGAAAATGTATTATAGCTGACTATAAATCATTACTGCATAAATAATTCGAATGGATATCATCATCTATAAAAACGATTTTGAGAAAGTACACATTCAGTGTTGTACAATGTATTAGGGGTCAACCGTAAATGCAGCAATTAAGCAGCTACAGCCGAAACTGAGAGGCATCCTCAACATATTCAAATTTCAATAAACCTGCTCAAATATTGGATACGAATACGAAGTTTGGATGGAAATGGCCGTGTCTATAAATCCTTTAAAGAAAACGAAAAATTAGTATTAAAATAACGAACAAAACTGTTGGTTAACGTCAATTCGGGATATCTTGATTTCACTAAATGGAAATGAGACCGTATTGGACCCTGAAAAAATACCAATTTCTCAAAAGATTTTGTCGAGCTATGTAAACTTTGTTTGGAAAGAAGAATTGATGAACAATTAAAACTGGATTTATTTGATGATAGGGATACCCGTAAAGGAAATAAAGTCAGAACCTTCAGACAATCTATAATAGTAATACGCTAAGGCTCCGCGGGGGGCGCGACGTCTCCGCCAGCCTTTGTATTCTATTGTTTTTTAATGAGATCGCCGACCCAAGTTGGTGCAGCTATCTCCTCCTGAACCCTCCCCTCGGGGTACCCGTGCCCGGTGCCGTCGTCCGCGGGAGAGTCTACTCTAGCGAATTGGCTATACTCCGCCCGAGGTCCTCCTCCGTGTCGACGTCCAGGGCGAAAACAGACGCGACATGCATAATGCAGGATATGCGTGACGACAGAGATACCTCATGGATATTCAACATTACATCCGTAGACACACGACCGATGACCATCCACTCACATGAAGTTGCGTATTGAATGCACGCTGAATGGGTACGACTTACCCCGTGTTAGGTATCTTCCTATATGATATTCTCTATATAGACTGCATGCCGCCGATCACACTCATTTCTTTGCAGTTCTCAAAGAGACACACAACAGCTGCCTAACAACTCACATTATGTTGCGTATTAAATGCTCTATGCAAAGGACGGGATCACCGACAGAGATACACACGAAGCTTCCCGTCCACGTCCTAACTTAGAGACCTATTTCCATCATTATTGCCGCGATTTTTATATAGTTTTCGTGAATGGAGGTATGAAATCAAAGCTTATTTTGTGATTATTACGGCCATGTATACAACATTTTGATTATCATTTTCTAAAGGAAAGTTTTCACAAGAAAACCATTGGACTGACAGTTTAGTCGCAAGCTGCCTTCAATCAACACGCAGTGCAGTGTGTGTGAGTTGAGATGAGCTTGCAGGAAGCTCCAACACCGGGACCGCGCCCCGCAGGCGTCCGACGCCTGCGGCGCCGGTGTTGAGCTTCCTGCAAGCTCATCTCAACTCATTTGACACTTTGAAATTGTTATCTGTTGGTTTGCATTGATCATTATTGCCGCGATTTCAATATAGTTTCGTGAATAGATTTACGAAACCTGAGCTTAGAATTATTAAAAATATTACTAATGTCTACGTTTTTAAACGACTGTCTGATTTTCTTGTGAAAATTTTACTTTGAAAAATGATTATCGCAATTCATGGTCAGAAATAATCACAATCTAGGTTCATTATGTTACAGTTCTTGCATCAAATCAATGCAGGAAAACTTAGTTATTGAACTAGAAAAATGTTTTTTTTTTTAAATAGGCAATTATGAAGTAAGAAGCCTGAAACCTTAGCCTACTAAACAAATCTCAACAAAGTGTAGGCCTATCCTTTTATGAATTAATGAAAAAGTAGCCCCAGAAAAAAGAACCTCCGAAATGAAAAACTTAATTTTTTGCCTGCGCCCCCCTCAAGAATCCCTCGGATTTCCGCGGGTCCTGAGTTGAGTGTATATATAATATAGGGGTGGGGTCCACGGGTTTCAAGGGGCCATAAACCCCCAAGAGCTCGGGGGTTACATTCTTCAAAGTTGGGGGGGGGGGGGGGGAGAGATCAGATCGCAGCGGGTTGAGTGTATATATAATATAGGCGTGGGGTCCACGGGTTTCAAGGGGCCATAAACCCCCGAAAGCTTGGGGGGTTTAGGCGTTTAATTAGGGTCAGATGAGCATATTTTTAATACTTTATTTGTGACACTTGCGAGTCACTAATTGGCGTGGGGTCAATACGTAGAGTTGCGTAGTGTTGCGTACCAACTACGCTGGTCTACGTTACTATATGCTGAGGGGACGGAAAAGGGGTACGCAAGATGAACGAAAACAATTCAACATGTTTAATTTTTTTCGCGTACTTTCGGCGTAGAAATTTGACGCAGAAAGTACGCCTTTTTACGCAACACTACGCTACATGCCTACGCAACAGTACGCTACCCTACGCCAGATCGACAAAGCAGTAAAAGCTTTCCACACTACGGAACTCTACGCAGTTCCAGTGGCTTAAAGAATAACTACCGGTACAGTTGGATCGTTTTATTTTATTTTTTAAATTAAAAAAAAAACATGTTTGGCGTCCTGTTTTTTCGAAAAATGGGAAGGAGGAAGCCCTTTTTTTTCTTTCAAAATGGCCGCTCGGTACATTTTCCCTGACATTCGGGCTATTTTTCAAAATGGCGGCCGACAATTTTTTTTTTTTTTTTTTTTTTAAATCAGAAATACATTTTAGCAGTGCTTTTCATGTTTTTTTTCTTCCAAAAAAAAAAAAAAAAAAAAAAAAAAATAGGAGGGCGGCCCCCAAATAGGAAGCAGGCGGGGACGCTGTTTTTTTTTTCTTTCAAAAAAAAAAATCAAAAAAAATTCAAAAAAAAAAAAATAGGAGGCGGTCCCCAAAAAGTAAGCGGGCGGGGACGCAAAACATTTTTTTAATGGCCTGAATGGCAAATAAAGTTCTTGGTGGTTTTAATTTAGACAGTCTCTATATATCTATTTACACCCCCCCCCCCCCGCCCCCCTCTAGAATCCCGCGGATATACCAAACATAAATTTAAGAAAAAAACTACAATTGAGCGCACACAACTTACCCATAGAAACGGGAAGATATAAAAGACCATAAAAACGCACCCGAATCTACGATCTTGTAGGAGATGAATTCCATATCAATATGAAATGTGACAAATATAAAGATTCACGAGTAGATTTTATTGAGAAAAAAATTGAGAAATAAAACCTGAGTACCTTAGAATGTCCACAAAAAAATCATATCTATGATGAAATTGAACAATAAAGATGTAATAGATATATTCGTTCTTCGTTCACCAAAAACAATAACAAATTAAAAATGTACAATCTTATGTTTTGGGTTTACAATAGGCCGCATATATTATGTATAAGTACTACTACGTCAGTTATTTAAGGCATTCCATGTACCTCATTTACCTATTTTGTATAGCATGGGCTATAATTTATTCAGAAATTGCTATATTAGTTTATGTATCTAAATCTTCGGATGTATTATGGTTCATTATATTATTTACTTTATGCATTATATGTCATGTTATTACAAGGTCAAAAAAGAGTACTTCTGTTTTGCTCTATACACTGCACCGTAAATTTATTTATATAATATATATGTTTACAAACAGAATATTGACTTGTTACATTGCATTGTAAATTTATTTAGATGTTTATAAACAGAATATTGATGTACATCAAGAAGTTTAATAAATATATGCAATAAAATACATCTCCAACTGAAATACATTTGCTCAATTGTTTTATCAACATATTAGTAT
>JAVYIG010016688.1:0-29904 GCA_035222895.1 Strongylocentrotus droebachiensis | reverse complement strand
TCTTTCTTTCTATTTCTCTTTAATATACTTTTGGGGTTCAGGGGGCGGAGCACCGGAATCTCAAGGGTTTTAGGCACTCAATTACGGTCAGATGAGTATCGAGGGGCCCGCCTAAGGGCTCTTGGTTGGGTCCAGGGGGCAGATCCCCCAGAAGCCCAGAGGTTTCAGGCGTTTAATTACGGTCAGATGAGCATTTTAGATACCTTATTATTTGTGACACTAGCAGGACACTATTTGGCGTGGGGTCCAGGGGGCAGAGCCCCCAGAAATCAGGGGTTTTAGGCATTAAATGACCGTCATAATATGAGCATCTAAGGGCCCGCCTTAGGGCCCTAGGTGGAATCCAGGGGGCAGAGCCCTTAGGATTTTAGGCATTAATTTTAATCATGGTCAGATGAGCATATTTTGATACCCCATTATAATGTGACACTGGCAGTTAACTAATTTTTCTTTCTCGCTCTCTTTCTTTCTATTTCTCTTTAATATACTTTTTCAAAGAAAGTGTGGGGGAGGGGCTCGAGGATCCCGATCCCCGCCGTTCCGCGGGCCCTGATATGTAGGCATCTCAAGAAGCATTTTCTTGCCTTGCTGTAAATTTAGGAATTTGTCATTTTCCAACAAACGCATAAAGTGAGGAAAATTATCTCATTTCAGCATTATTTGTTAACCACCGTTATGGAATTATAAATAAACCACGTTTGAATTCTATTTCTCCAACCCCCCCCCCCCTCCCCTATCAGTATGCCAGTGCCCCCCCCCCCCCCCCCCCTCCGATCTACACCTTGTTGGCCGGCGGGAAAATTGCAACTGATATCCCCCTTCTTTTCTTTTCTTCTCCCTATTTTGTCCTTCCCTTTATCTCCTCTTTAACTTTTTTCTTTCCCTTTCCTTCCTTCTCTTTTATTTTGTTTTATTGGGGGGGGGAAGGGGGAGGCAAGTCCCCCCCCCCCGATCTCCTTCTTCCCTCTTTTCATTTCTTCTTCCTCTTCTTTTTTTCCCCTTTCTCTCCTCTTTCCCTTCTCTCTCTCTCCTTTTTTTTTTTTTTTTTTTTTTGCGGGGGGGGGGGGGGGGGGCCAAGGCACGCTCGGCCCCCCCCCCTGGATCCGCGCCTGGGTCTGGCGGTGTGACTGGGGTGAGGAATAAAACTACGTTTCACTTTCAAAAAATTAAATGAGATCTTGAACCTATTTTATAAACATTTACAATGAATTCACATTGTCCAATAGTGACCTCAAATAAATACAGGTTTTATTGTGAAGCACTGTAATAAAACATAGATTCCTATCTATCGCAAATGTCTATATTATACAGTGTGAGTCAAAAAAAAGTTTACACCTAGAAAATTGCTAATTATTTTAAAAATCATCTATGAACAGTAAATTCTTATACATCTTATGAAAGAGTGTTTTATCACAAATCGTTTGGTATCATTTTTGTGTGGTAGGCCTATGTGTTCACGCTTGAACAGGATGAACAGTATGCATTGTTTGTGAGGGTGCAAAAATCGATTAGCGCCTAAGTTGCTTATGTGATGTTTGAAAACAATTGGGATTTGGTCTTTGCAGATCCAAATATCATCCCTAACAAAATTAATCATGCCACACATATCGAATATCAAATATCAACGAACATAAATTGTGTGCGCGCGCGTGTGTGTGTGTGTGTGTTTGACTTTGCTTCTGCAAAACCATATGCAATGCATTTCATTTGATACATTCAATTCATTCTCTCACTCCGCTCATCCCAACATAATACATGCTGTAGGCTATAGGCATCACTTTGGCGCAAGTCGATTTGTGCACTCTCGCAAACAATGCCTCCTGTTCATCCAAGCGTGAACTCATACCGCACACAAAAATGATTTGGGGTAAAACCAGGGGCGGATCTAGCTTTTTGCTAAGGGGGGGGGTTGACCAAAATAATGACGATGCGGAGCATCGTCCACGAGCCGCGAAGTGGCGAACCGATTTTTTTGGGGTGTTTATTTGAACCCGTAAGTGATGTTTTCCTGGCATCTATTAACACAATGGAGACAATAAAAAGCAGTGCATGATAACGTCTTTTTTAAATCAAGTAACAGTTAAATACACAGTTATATCCAGAGTTATCATGTGTTTGGTGAAGTTACCAGATGAGTTGAATATCTTCTCACAATATTTGCACTTGAAAGGGTTTCTCTCCAGCGTGCGTTCTTTTTCTTTCTTTTTTTCTTGTTTTTCTTCTTTTTTTTCCCTTTTTTTTGGGGGGGGGGGGTGGCCGCCCAAGGGGGGGGTTTAAACCCCCTAAACCCCCCCCCCGTAGATCCGCGCCTGAAAACACTCTTTCATAAGATGTATAACAATTTACTGTTCATAGATGATTTTTAAAATAATTAGCTATTTTCTAGGCGTAAACATTTGTTTTGACTCACACGGTATTAAGGGTTCCTTAACATAAGTATAGTGAGCATTTCGATTTTTTTTTCTTACTCAACACCCCCCCCCCCTTCCCTGTTGAGCCCCAAAAAATGCAAACGATCTCCCTCGAAGCAGATCCCCCAAAGTTGACAGCCCTGGTTTCAGAAAATTAAATGAGATCTTGAACCTATTTTATAAACATTTACAATGAATTCACATTGTCAAGTAGTGACCTCAAATAAAATAAAAAGTTTTAATGTGAAGCATTGTAGATTCCTATCACAAATGTCTTTATTATGGTTCTAGGACACCTACCCCCTGGACATCCACCCCCTAATAACCACCCTCTAGGACCACTTCCCCCAGGACAAGTACATCCCGGACAACTACCCCTCGGACAACTACACCCTATAGGACAACTAACCCCCGGACAACTACCCCCTACGACAACCATCCTCTACGACAACTACTCCCCGGACAACTATCCTAGGGGTAGTTGTCTGGGGGTAGCTGTCCTAGGGGTAGTTGTCTGGGGTTAGTTGTCCGGGGGTAGTTGTCCTGGGGGTAGTCGTCCTGGAGGGTGGTTGCCATAGGGGTTAGTTGTCCTAGGGGGTAGCTGACTGGGGTGGTTATCAGGGGGGTGGATGTCCAGGGGGTAGGTGTCCGGATACGCTTTATTATATAAAGGGTGCCTTAAAATAGGAGGAACCTATAATAGTGCAGCGGCTTAGCAAGAAAATTGTGCACTTTTTGAGAAAAGCATGAAACTTCTAGCATAGTTTGCTTTCACCATAAGATTTATTTTCAGATGTGGAGGGAAGTCAGATTTGACCTCTGATGACCCTGAGAGGTCAAATCCAAAATGGCCGCCAGTCCACATGGTCTAATGTACAAACACGCTTAACTTTAGAACCAAATAGTCCAGAAAAAACGTTTAAGGGGTCATTTCCAACTAAATTGGGGATGCCAATTCATTTGGTAATACTTTTGAGATCGCCAGAACTCAGGGTGTTGCATTTAGGTCAAGGTCAAGGTCAAAATTGACAAAAAATAGCAAGTTTTGAATGGTTAAAAAAAGGTTAAATCTCATTTATTTGTCATTTGTTCTCCCCTATGTTCTCATATTTCTTTAGAAATGGTTCCCCGGGATAGTCCTCCACCTCAATCCCTTTCAGTTAGTTTATTTCACAATTTGATTTGGCCTCTGATGACCCTGAGAGGTCAAATCCAAAATGGCCGCCAGTCCACATGGTCTATTTAATGTACAAACACGCTTAACTTTAGAACCAAATAGTCCAGAAAAAAACGTTTAAGGGGTCATTTCCAACTAAATTTGGGATGCCAATTCATTTGGTAATACTTTTGAGATCGCCAGAACTCAGGGTGTTGCATTTAGGTCAAGGTCAAGGTCAAAATTGACAAAAAATAGCAAGTTTTGAATGGTTAAAAAAAGGTTAAATCTCATTTATTTGTCATTTGTTCTCCCCTATGTTCTCAAATTTCTTTAGGAATGGTTCCCCTGTATAGTCCCACACCTTAATCCTTTTCATTTAGTTTATTTCACAGTTTGATTTGACCTCTGATGACCCTGAGAGGTCAAATCCAAAATGGCCGCCAGTCCGCATGTTCTAATGTACAAACGCGGTAACTTATGAACCAAATTATCGCTGCTTCCTGGGCGAAAATGAATTTTGTAACAATGCAAATCCATTGCGGACGCGCAAGGTGGACGCCTTGTTTTCTTGCTAACCTGCTTAAGCAATTTGTTTCTGCTTCAGCTATAGCACAAAAATTTGCTTACCGGTAAGCAGAAAGAATTGTGCCAAGAAGACCAAAAAGGCTATTCCAAGTACGAGCTAAAAACCTGTTCATTACCACAGCTCCACAGCTTCTGACAGTCTCCATAACAAGAGCACAGTTCAGTGTACGGGAGAGTGGTCCAAAGAGGCAGCCACCCAGTTGTTTCGTTTGTCCAGCCCAAGTCAGATG
Organism: Strongylocentrotus droebachiensis; assembly: GCA_035222895.1. Lineage (NCBI taxonomy): Eukaryota > Metazoa > Echinodermata > Echinoidea > Camarodonta > Strongylocentrotidae > Strongylocentrotus > Strongylocentrotus droebachiensis. The sequence goes on along the minus strand of JAVYIG010016688.1, from coordinate 25,519 downwards.
GCTCTGGCATCTCTAGATTCTTGGCCAATATCTGGTTCCAACAGTTGGCCTAGCTGGTAGCAAGTGCGAGTGATGTGCTGCTTGAGTGCTGCCTGGGTTGGAGAAAAGTTCTCCAGGTTTCTAGACTTCTGTGCGAAGAGCTGTTTCCTGTCATCATTCAGTACCATGCTCTCACTGGTTCGGTCGTATCAGCACCACAAATCGCTCTGGTAGTAACATTGATCCTTCACTGAGGCTCACTAGGCAAGGAGTTCACTGAAGGAATCATTCACCTCTGGGAAAGACTTCTAAGTTTCCCAGGCAGTCTTCTTTCCTCTGAATGCAGAAACAGTGTCACACCCGGTGAACGTATGAAAGAATGAGAGTCATACATTGTGTCGGACTCATGGTGGCAACTATTTTGTGCAAAGCTATGTACCGAAAGCTTGATCTGACATCAAAAGCGATCCACAGCATCAGGAGCTGTCTTGCTGAATGAAGCCACGGCCAGTACAACCGCATCAATACCAACAGTACGTATGGTTACCCTTTTACACCCTTTTTGCACAGCATCTGCCACATGCAGAAGTAGACGAGTGTCAGCCTATCCCGTGCGAGCATGTAGCAAGGCCTGCCAAGTGTGACTCAGCAGGAGAGCAGAGTACTCCACTTCCATCTGTTGCATACAGTTCATTGCCCTGTGGTCGAGGAAGATGAACTTCTTCGCGTGACAGGAAAGCAAACAATTAGGTTTTGTTCTCATTGACTCGAAGGAAGTCCTTCCAGCTTTTTGGCAGCACAGTAGAAGGAGCCATCCTTTTCCTGGTGCCCTTTCCCCTTTCCGGCCTTATTGAGGCTTTCAGGCTAGCAGGCAGGTAAGTATACGACCTAGCCAAGGTCGATGAGGATGCTTTTCCCGAGTTGAGCAAAGATGTATGGGGCAAACTCTCTTTCTCCATACTCTTGAAATGTTCTTGATGTTCCAGGATTGAGCATTTGAACCACAGCTTCACCATCAATAATTATTGCTTGGGCCACAGGTGCACTATTGTTTTCGAGCGGATTTGATACCAGGCAGCGAAGTAGATCTGCTTTAACTTCAACCGCATTTTCCTTCAGTTAACAAAGCTGGCGGGGCTGCCTGGTTTTCATGGGAGAAGAAATTGTCCATATCTCCATCCCGTGTCTGACACGAGATGTAAGTCCTCGAAAAGATAACTTTGGTCGGCTGCGGACTAAAAAGTGACAACTTGTTCGTATGAAGTGTTTGTGGGACAGGTGTCGTACACTGCTCTAGCCTTTATGTCACAAACTTCGTGTATACTGCCCCTCACCTAGGGTCTTAATCCCTCTCCCCGTTTCAGCCACTTGGGTGTCCATGATATGTGGCTTGTGCCTATGACTAGTAGGTCTTGACTTTGTTCTAGAAATGGATTCCCCATCTCTTTCAGTACTGTCATAAGTTCCTTAACATCCCTCAGGAATGCTGTCTGCACTCCAGGCTGCTGGTCATGGTGATGTTGTCTAGTGTTAGCAGAACCGTTATTTTGACCTGTTCCTCAAGCTATGTAGTGATCCTTTAAATTACTTTACAAAGTAACTTAAAGAACAACACACCAGTATTATTAAGGATTAATGGAAAGGGGCAGTTTTCCTGACTTGAATTGAGGTTTTTGCCGTTTTTTTAGCTGCCCACTGACCATGCTATGCATATGGTCAGTTAAAGACAAACTAGACATATAATACTTGTTTGGAACAAGTATAGGTGGGCTGGTCAACTAAAATTTGAGACAAAATAGAGCAAAAATAAGCGACATACTGCTTACAAATTCTTAAAAAACAATATCATGTAGATTCATACCGTGAATTAAAATCACCTTCTATAGGCATAACATGCAAATTATGTCATTTTTGACATGAGGCCTTTAATCGAATTTTTTACTCTAATGACGCCATCAAAATGAAAAATGGTTATCATTAAACTTGTAGAGAATTATCATAGCTACAACATATCGAAATTTGGAAGAAAATTGATCAATATATACAGAGATACAATCAATTTTCCATAAATAGCTGACGTCATAATATGCAAATTCCTATTTTTAGTTCGAAGGTCATTATGATGATGTCACGATACACTTAATGGCCAAATGAGACATGGAATCATATCTCCGACTCATACTCTATCCAAATATGAAAAAAGAAAAAAAATTGAAGGTCACGGTTCATTCCAAAGAGCTATAATGAATTTTGTATAGGCATGTTTTTTCCCATATATGCTATGTATTAAAAGAGCTCGGGCGCACGGGCATTTTTCTTGAATTGACGCTCATCTTGTTGTTAATGGACATAAAGAGATAAACATGGTATCAAATTCCTCGAAAAAATATGAGAAATATCATGAAAGAAAACAAAATGGCGATTCTATGTTGTGTAATGGTGTAACGCGCGAAAACGCGCGCGCATGCTCGTGCGCGCGATTTTTTATAAAATGCTTAAAATGACCTGAAACGTATGCAAAAAAAATTTAAGACGATTTCGAGCATTTAAAATTTTTGCGCACGTAATGACGCGCGGACGTACGCGCACGCGCGCGTTTTTTGACCTGAATTTGACCGGACTGATATTGACCTTGATCATGATAAATATGAATGAGATATTACTTTTGGTTATGAAGATATGATCATAAGTTAATTTTCAAAATTTTTCACAAAATGGCGCCTAGATGACGTCATCAGTCAAGGTCAAGGTCGAAAAATTTGCTGTGTTTTGTGAATATGCCTATACATATGTGTGTTAAATTTTAAGATATTTGATTGAGCCATTTTCAAATTATCTTGAACACAAAAAAGTGGGTCGAAATAAGAAAAATAAACTAGACATATAATACTTGTTTGGAACAAGTATAGGTGGGCTTGGCAACTAAAATTTGAGACAAAATAGAGCAAAAATAAGCGAGATACTGCTTAAAAATTCTTAAAAAACAATATCGTGTAGATTCATTATGTGACCGAAATTCACCTTTTATGGGCATAACACGCATATTATGAAATTTCTGACATGAGGCCTTTAATCGAAATTCATACTATGATGACGTCATCAAAATGAAAAATGATAATTATTGAGCTTGTAGAAAATTATCTCAACTACAACATATCGACATTTGGAAGAAAATCGATCAATTTTTACAGACATACAATCAATTTTCCATAAATATGCTGACGTCATAATATGCAAATTCATATTTTGTGTTCTAAGGCCATTAAGGTGATGTCACAATACACTTAATGGCCAAATGAGACATGAAATCATATCTCCAACTCATACTCTTTTCGAATATGAAAACAAAATTGGGGTCCAGGTGCATCCTAAAGAGCTATAATGGATTTTGTATAGGCATGTTTTTGCCCATGTATGTTATGTATTACAAGAGCTCGCGCGCACGGATATTTATGTTAAGGGGACGCTCATTCCGTTAATAATAGTCATAAAGAGATAAACATGGTATCAATTTGTTTGTAAAAATATGTGAAATATCATGAAAGAAAAAAATGGCGATTCTATGTTGTGTAATGGTGTTACGCGCGAAAACGCGCGCGCATGTGCGTGCGCGCGATTTTTTATAAAATGCTTAAAATGACCTGAAACGTATGCAAAATAAATTTGAGACGATTTTGAGCATTTTCAATTTTTGCGCGCGCATTGACGCGCGGAAGTACGCGCATGCGCGCGTTTTTTGACCTGAAATTGACCGGACTAATATTGACCTTGATCATGATAAATATGAATGAGAAATTACTTTCGGTTATGAAGATATAATCATAAGTTGATTTTCACAAAATGGCGCCTAGATGACGTCATCAGTCAAAGTCAAGGTTGAAAACTTTGCTGTGCTTTGTTCATATGCCTATACATATGTGTGCCAAATTTTAGGACATTTGATTGAGCCATTTTCAAATTATTATGAACACAAAAAAGTGGGTCGAAATAAGAAAAACTAGACATATAATACTTGTTTGGAACAAGTATAGGTGGGCTGGTCAACTTAAATTTGAGACAAAATAGAGCAAAAATAAGCGAGATACTGCTTAAATATTCTTGAAAAACAATATCATGTAGTTTCATGACGTGAACGAAATTCACCTTCTATAGGGATAACGCAAATTATGAAGGCCTTTTGACATGAGGCCTTTAATCGAGATTTTCAGTATGATGACGTCATCAAAATGAAAAATGGTTTTTACTGAGCTGATAGAGAATTGTCTTAGCTACAACATATCGAAATTTTGAAGAAAATCGATCAATATTTACAGAGATACAATCAATTTTCCATAAATATGCTGACGTCATAATATGCAAATTCGTATTTTGAGTTCCAAGGCCATTATGATGATGTCACGATACACCTAATGGCCAAATGAGACATGGAATCATATCTCCCACTCATACTCTATCTAAATATGAAAAAAAATTGAAGGTCACGGTTCATTCCAAAGAGCTATAATGAATTTTGTATAGGCATGTTTTTGCCCATATATGCTATGTATTAAAAGAGCTCGCACGCACTGACATTTATCTTGAATTGACGCTCATCTTGTTATTAATGGTCATAAAGAGATAAACATGGTATCAAATTCCTTGAAAAAATATAATAAATATCATGAAGAAAAAAAAATGGCGATTTTATGTTTTGTAATGGTGTTACGCGCGAAAACGCGCGCGCATGTGCTTACGCGCGATTTTTTATAAAATGCTTAAAATGACCTGAAACGTATGCAAAAAAAAATTAAGACGATTTCGAGCATTTAAAATTTTTGCGCGCGTAATGACGCGCGGACGTACGCGCACGCGCGCGTTTTTTGACCTGAATTTGACCGGACTGATATTGACCTTGATCATGATAAATATGAATGAGATATTACTTTTGGTTATGAAGATATGATCATAAGTTGATTTTCAAAATTTTTCACAAAATGGCGCCTAGATGACGTCATCAGTCAAGGTCAAGGTCGAAAAATTTGCTGTGTTTTGTGAATATGCCTATACATATGTGTGTTAAATTTTAAGATATTTGATTGAGCCATTTTCAAATTATCTTGAACACAAAAAAGTGGGTCGAAATAAGAAAAATAAACTAGACATATAATACTTGTTTGGAACAAGTATAGGTGGGCTGGTCAACTAACATTTGAGACAAAATAGAACAAAAATAAGCGACATACTGCTTACAAACTCTTAAAAGACAATATCATGTAGATTCATAACGTGAACTAAATTCACCTTCTATAGGCATAACACGCAAATTATGAAGTTTTTGACATGAGGCCTTTAATCAAAATTTTCACTATGATGACGTCATCAAAATGAAAAATGGTTATTACTGCGCTTGTAGAAAATTGTCTTAGCTATAACATATCGAAATTTTGAAGAAAATTGATCAATATTTACAGAGATACAATCAATTTTACATAAATATGCTGACGTCATAATATGCAAATTCGTATTTTAAGTTCCAAGGCCATTGTGATGATGTCACGATACACTTAATGGCCAAATGAGACATGGAATCATATTTCCGACTCATACTCTATCTTAATATGAAAAAAAAATTGAGGATCCCGGTGCATTCCAAAGAGCTATAACGGATTTTGTATAGGCATGTTTTTGCCCATATATGCTATGTTTTAAAAGACATCGCGCGCACTGACAATTATCTTGAATTTACGCTCATCTTGTTAATAATGGTCATAAAGAGATAAACATGGAATCAAATTCCTTGAAAAAATATGAGAAATATCATGAAAGAAAAAAAAATGGCGATTCTGTGTTTTTTAATGGTGTTACGCGCGAAAACGCGCGCGCATGCTCGTACGCGCGATTTTTTTAAAAATGCTTAAAATGACCTGAAACGTATGCAAAATAAATTTGAGACGATTTTGAGCATTTAAAAATTTTGCGCGCGCATTGACGCGCGAACGTACGCGCACGCGCGCGTTTTTTGACCTGAAATTGACTGGACTGATATTGACCTTGATCATGATAAATATGAATGAGAAATGACGTACCGTTATGAAAATATGATCATGAGTAATTTTTCAGAACATTTCACAAAATGGCGCCTAGATGACGTCATCAGTCAAGGTCAAGGTTGAAAAGTTTGCTGTGTTTTGTTCATATGCCTATACATATGTGTGACAAATTTCAAGGTATTTGATTGAACCATTTTCAAATTATCTTGAACACAAAAAAGTGGGTCGAAATAAGAAAAATAAATAATAAAGAATAATAATAACTAGACATATAATACTTGTTTGGAACAAGTATAGGTGGGCTGGTCAACTAAAATTTGAGACAAAATAGAGCAAAAATAAGCGACATACTGCTTACAAATTCTTAAAAAACAATATCATGTAGATTCATAACGTGAATTAAAATCACCTTCTATAGGCATAACATGCAAATTATGTCATTTTTGACATGAGGCCTTTAATCGAAATTTTCACTCTAATGACGTCATCAAAATGAAAAATGGTTATTATTAAACTTGTAGAGAATTATCATAGCTACAACATATCAAAATTTGGAAGAAAATTGATCAATATATACAGAGATACAATCAATTTTCCATAAATAGCTGACGTCATAATATGCAAATTCCTATTTTTAGTTCGAAGGTCATTATGATGATGTCACGATACACTTAATGGCCAAATGAGACATGGAATCATATCTCCGACTCATACTCTATCCAAATATGAAAAAAATTGAAGGTCACGGTTCATTCCAAAGAGCTATAATGAATTTTGTATAGGCATGTTTTTTCCCATATATGCTATGTATTAAAAGCGCTCGCGCGCACTGTCATTTATCTTGAATTGACGCTCATCTTGTTATTAATGGTCATAAAGAGATAAACATGGTATCAAATTCCTTGAAAAAATATGAGAAATATCATGAAAGAAAAAAAAATGGCGATTCTATGTTTTGTAATGGTGTTACGCGCGAAAACGCGCGCGCATGCTCGTACGCGCGATTTTTTATAAAATGCTTAAAACGACCTGAAACGTATGCAAAATAAATTTGAGACGATTTTGAGCATTTACAAATTTTGCGCGCGCACTGACGCGCGGACGTACGCGCACGCGCGCGTTTTTTGACCTGAAATTGACCGGACAGATATTGACCTTGATCATGATAAATATGAATGAGAAATTACTTTTGGTTATGAAGATATGATCAAGAGTTTATTTTCAATTTTTTTCACAAAATGGCGCCTAGATGACGTCATCAGTCAAGGTCAAGGTCGAAAAACTTCCTATGCTTTGTGAATATGCCTATACATATGTGTGTTAAATTTTAAGATATTTGATTGAGCCATTTTCAAATTATCTTGAACACAAAAAAGTGGGTCGAAATAAGAAAAATAAATAATAAAGAATAATAATAAAGGCAATTTTAACAAAATTATAAGGTGGTCTGTATTAGATACAGCCCACCTAATAAAGGCAATTTTAACAAAATTATAAGGTGGTCTGTATTAGATACAGCCCACCTAACTAGACATATAATACTTGTTTGGAACAAGTATAGGTGGGCTGGTCAACTTAAATTTGAGACAAAATAGAGCAAAAATAAGCGAGATACTGCTTAAATATTCTTGAAAAACAATATCATGTAGTTTCATGACGTGAACGAAATTCACCTTCTATAGGGATAACGCAAATTATGAAGGCCTTTTGACATGAGGCCTTTAATCGAGATTTTCACTATGATGACGTCATCAAAATGAAAAATGGTTATAACTGAGCTGATAGAGAATTGTCTTAGCTACAACATATCGAAATTTTGAAGAAAATCGATCAATATTTACAGAGATACAATCAAATTTCCATAAATATGCTGACGTCATAATATGCAAATTCGTATTTTGAGTTCCAAGGCCATTATGATGATGTCACGATACACCTAATGGCCAAATGAGACATGGAATCATATCTCCCACTCATACTCTATCTAAATATGAAAAAAATTGAAGGTCACGGTTCATTCCAAAGAGCTATAATGAATTTTGTATAGGCATGTTTTTGCCCATATATGCTATGTATTAAAAGAGCTCGCGCGCACTGACATTTATCTTGAATTGACGCTCATCTTGTTATTAATGGTCATAAAGAGATAAACATGGTATCAAATTCCTTGAAAAAATATAATAAATATCATGAAGAAAAAAAAATGGCGATTTTATGTTTTGTAATGGTGTTACGCGCGAAAACGCGCGTGCATGCGCTTACGCGCGATTTTTTATAAAATGCTTTAAATGACCTGAAACGTATGCAAAACAAATTTGAGACGATTTTGAGCATTTTAAAATTTTGCGCGCGCACTGACGCGCGGACGAACGCGGACGCGCGCGTTTTTTGACCTGAAATTGACCGGACACATATTGACCTTGATCGTAATAAATATGAATGAGAAATGAATTACCGTTATGAAAATATGATCATGAGTAAATTTTCAGAAAATTTCACAAAATGGCGCCTAGATGACGTCATCAATCAAGGTCAAGGTTGAAAACTTTGCTGTCCCTTGTTCATATGCCTATACATATGTGTACCAAATTTTAAGATATTTGATTGAGCCATTTTCAAATTATCTTGCACACAAAAAAGTGGGTCGAAATAAGAAAAATAAATAAATAATAAATAATAAAGGCAATTTTAACAAAAATATAAGGTGGTCTGTATTAGATACAGCCCACCTGATAAATAAATAATAATAATAAAGGCAATTTTAACAAAATTATGAGGTGGTCTGTATTAGATACAGCCCACCTAATAAATAAATAAATAATAAATAAAGGCGATTTTAACAAAAATATAAGGTGGTCTGTATTAGATACAGCCCACCTGATAAATAATAATAACTAGACATATAATACTTGTTTGGAACAAGTATAGGTGGGCTGGTCAAACTGAACTTTGAGACAAAATAGAGCAAAAATAAGCGAGATACTGCTAAAAAACAATGTCATGTAGAATAAAGATGTACGAAATTCACCTTCAATAGGCATAACACGTTACTTAAGACATTTCTGATATGTGCCCTTTAATCGTAATTTTCACTATGATGACGTCATCAAAATGAAAAATGGTGATGACTGAGTTTGTAGAAAATTGTCTAAGCTACATCATATCGAAATTTGGAAGAAAATCGATAAATATTTACAGAGATACAATCAATTTTACATAAATATGCTGACTTCATAATATGCAAATTCGTATTTTGAGATCCAAGGCCATTATGATGATGTCACGATACACTTAATGGCCAAATGAGACATGGAATCATATCTCCAACTCATACTCTATCCAAGTATGAAAAAAAATTGAAGGTCACGGTTCATTCCAAAGAGCTATAATGGATTTTGTATAGGCATGTTTTTGCCCATATATGCTATGTATTAAAAGAGCTCGCGCGCACGGGCATTTTTCTTGAATTGACGCTCATCTTGTTGTTAATGGACATAAAGAGATAAACATGGTATCAAATTCCTCGAAAAAATATGAGAAATATCATGAAAGAAAAAAAAATGGCGATTCTATGTTGTGTAATGGTGTAACGCGCGAAAACGCGCGCGCATGCTAGTGCCCGCGATTTTTTATAAAATGCTTAAAATGACCTGAAACGTATGCAAAAAAAATTTAAGACGATTTCGAGCATTTAAAATTTTTGCGCACGTAATGACGCGCGGACGTACGCGCACGCGCGCGTTTTTTGACCTGAATTTGACCGGACTGATATTGACCTTGATCATGATAAATATGAATGAGATATTACTTTTGGTTATGAAGATATGATCATAAGTTGATTTTCAAAATTGTTCACAAAATGGCGCCTAGATGACGTCATCAGTCAAGGTCAAGGTCGAAAAATTTGCTGTGTTTTGTGAATATGCCTATACATATGTGTGTTAAATTTTAAGATATTTGATTGAGCCATTTTCAAATTATCTTGAACACAAAAAAGTGGGTCGAAATAAGAAAAATAAATAATAAACTAGACATATAATACTTGTTTGGAACAAGTATAGGTGGGCTGGTCAACTAAAATTTGACACAAAATAGAGCAAAAATAAGCAAGATTCTGCTATAAACAATGTCATATAAATTAATGATGTGAAAGAAATTCACCTTCCTTAGGCATAACACGCAACTTAAGAAATTTCTGATATGTGCCCTTTAATCGTAATTTTAACCATGATGACGTGATCAAAATGAAAAATGGTGGTTACTGAGCTTGTAGACAATTGTCTTAGCTACATCATATCGAAATTTGGAAGAAAATCGATCAATATTTACAGAGATACAATCAATTTTACATAAATATGCTGACTTCATAATATGCAAATTCGTATTTTGAGTTCCAAGGCCATTATGATGATGTCACGATACACTTAATGGCCAAATGAGACATTGAATCATATCTTCGACTCTTACTCTATCTAAATATGAAAACAAGTTGAAGGTTACGGTTCATTCCAAAGAGCTATAATGGATTTTGTATAGGCATGTTTTCGCCCATATATGGTATGTATTAAAAGAGCTCGCACGCACGGACATTTTTCTTGAACTGACGCTCATCTTTTAATTATTATTCATACAGAGATAAACAGGGTATCAAATTCCTCGAGAAAATATGAGAAATATCATGAAAGAAAAAAAAATGGCGATTCTATGTTGTGTAATGGTGTTACGCGCGAAAACGCGCGCGCATGTGCGTGTGCGCGATTTTTTATAAAATGCTTAAAATGACCTGAAACGTATGCAAAAAAAATTTGAGACGATTTTGAGCATTTTAAAATTTTGCGCGCGCATTGACGCGCGGACGTACGCGCACGCGCGCTATTTTTGACCTGAAATTGACCGGACGGATATTGACCTTGATCATGATAAATATGAATGAGAAATGGTATTGGGTTATGAAGATATGATCAAGAGTTTATTTTCAGAAAATTTTACAAAATGGCGCCTAGATGACGTCATCAGTCAAGGTCAAGGTCGAAAAATTTGCTGTGTTTTGTGAATATGCCTATACATATGTGTTTTAAATTTTAAGATATTTGATTGAGCCATTTTCAAATTATCTTGAACACAAAAAAGTGGGTCGAAATAAGAAAAATAAATAAATAAATAATAAATAAAGGCGATTTTAACAAAAATATAAGGTGGTCTGTATTAGATACAGCCCACCTGATAAATAATAATAACTAGACATATAATACTTGTTTGGAACAAGTATAGGTGGGCTGGTCAAACTGAACTTTGAGACAAAATAGAGCAAAAATAAGCGAGATACTGCTAAAAAACAATGTCATGTAGAATAAAGATGTACGAAATTCACCTTCAATAGGCATAACACGTTACTTAAGACATTTCTGATATGTGCCCTTTAATCGTAATTTTCACTATGATGACGTCATCAAAATGAAAAAATGGTGATGACTGAGTTTGTAGAAAATTGTCTAAGCTACATCATATCGAAATTTGGAAGAAAATCGATAAATATTTACAGAGATACAATCAATTTTACATAAATATGCTGACTTCATAATATGCAAATTCGTATTTTGAGATCCAAGGCCATTATGATGATGTCACGATACACTTAATGGCCAAATGAGACATGGAATCATATCTCCAACTCATACTCTATCCAAGTATGAAAAAAAATTGAAGGTCACGGTTCATTCCAAAGAGCTATAATGGATTTTGTATAGGCATGTTTTTGCCCATATATGCTATGTATTAAAAGAGCTCGCGCGCACGGGCATTTTTCTTGAATTGACGCTCATCTTGTTGTTAATGGACATAAAGAGATAAACATGGTATCAAATTCCTCGAAAAAATATGAGAAATATCATGAAAGAAAAAAAAATGGCGATTCTATGTTGTGTAATGGTGTAACGCGCGAAAACGCGCGCGCATGCTAGTGCCCGCGATTTTTTATAAAATGCTTAAAATGACCTGAAACGTATGCAAAAAAAATTTAAGACGATTTCGAGCATTTAAAATTTTTGCGCGCGTAATGACGCGCGGACGTACGCGCACGCGCGCGTTTTTTGACCTGAATTTGACCGGACTGATATTGACCTTGATCATGATAAATATGAATGAGATATTACTTTTGGTTATGAAGATATGATCATAAGTTGATTTTCAAAATTTTTCACAAAATGGCGCCTAGATGACGTCATCAGTCAAGGTCAAGGTCGAAAAATTTGCTGTGTTTTGTGAATATGCCTATACATATGTGTGTTAAATTTTAAGATATTTGATTGAGCCATTTTCAAATTATCTTGAACACAAAAAAGTGGGTCGAAATAAGAAAAATAAATAATAAACTAGACATATAATACTTGTTTGGAACAAGTATAGGTGGGCTGGTCAACTAACATTTGAGACAAAATAGAGCAAAAATAAGCGACATACTGCTTACAAATTCTTAAAAGACAATATCATGTAGATTCATAACGTGAACTAAATTCGCCTTCTATAGGCATAACACGCAAATTATGAAGTTTTTGACATGAGGCCTTTAATCAAAATTTTCACTATGATGACGTCATCAAAATGAAAAATGGTTATTACTGCGCTTGTAGAAAATTGTCTTAGCTATAACATATCGAAATTTTGAAGAAAATTGATCAATATTTACAGAGATACAATCAATTTTACATAAATATGCTGACGTCATAATATGCAAATTCGTATTTTAAGTTCCAAGGCCATTGTGATGATGTCACGATACACTTAATGGCCAAATGAGACATGGAATCATATTTCCGACTCATACTCTATCTTAATATGAAAAAAAATTGAGGATCCCGGTGCATTCCAAAGAGCTATAACGGATTTTGTATAGGCATGTTTTTGCCCATATATGCTATGTTTTAAAAGACCTCGCGCGCACTGACATTTATCTTGAATTTACGCTCATCTTGTTAATAATGGTCATAAAGAGATAAACATGGAATCAAATTCCTTGAAAAAATATGAGAAATATCATGAAAGAAAAAAAAATGGCGATTCTGTGTTTTTTAATGGTGTTACGCGCGAAAACGCGCGCGCATGCTCGTACTCGCGATTTTTTATAAAATGCTTAAAATGACCTGAAACGTATGCAAAATAAATTTGAGACGATTTTGAGCATTTAAAATTTTTGCGCGCGCATTGACGCGCGGACGTACGCGCACGCGCGCGTTTTTTGACCTGAAATTGACTGGACTGATATTGACCTTGATCATGATAAATATGAATGAGAAATGACGTACCGTTATGAAAATATGATCATGAGTAATTTTTCAGAACATTTCACAAAATGGCGCCTAGATGACGTCATCAGTCAAGGTCAAGGTTGAAAAGTTTGCTGTGTTTTGTTCATATGCCTATACATATGTGTGTCAAATTTCAAGGTATTTGATTGAACCATTTTCAAATTATCTTGAACACAAAAAAGTGGGTCGAAATAAGAAAAATAAATAAATAAATAAATAAATAAATAATAAATAAAGGCGATTTTAACAAAAATATAAGGTGGTCTGTATTAGATACAGCCCACCTGATAAATAATAATAACTAGACATATAATACTTGTTTGGAACAAGTATAGGTGGGCTGGTCAAACTGAACTTTGAGACAAAATAGAGCAAAAATAAGCGAGATACTGCTAAAGAACAATGTCATGTAGATTAAAGATGTACGAAATTCACCTTCAATAGGCATAACACGCTACTTAAGACATTTCTGATATGTGCCCTTTAATCGTAATGTAACACCAGGTTCGTGCTTCAATATCATGCATACAGTCAACAAAGGGATATAAGACAATAGTAATTGATTTACTGTTTCACCTTTAATCTGCTTATCCGAAGGGTGGATAAGCTAAGGCATGAGATATACTTTTACAGATAATCAAATAAACAAATATAATATACTTAAGGGCCACTACGATTTATATTAATAAGACCGGTCGTTTATAAAGAAAAAGAAGATTGTCCGCTCATCAACGAATATGGGACGTTGCTATCAAACGCGTATTGTTGGAGAACAATAATTAATTCAGGATAGCGTTCCCTATAATGATCATTACTGCATAGCGTTCATATAAGTCAATTTAAATATGGAGGCTGTTATCCAATGGACAGGGTTGATGGGATGGAGTTGCGTGATCTCTTCAAGAAAGCCGAAGATTCGTTTCTCCGCAGTGAAGGGCTATAAAAGGGAGGTTAATAAAACAAAGCAAGTATACTGGGCATACATTAATATAACAAAACCACGTAACAACTGAACTGGACAGAGATACCCTTTTATGACGTTGACGCCCTCAGTAGCAGGCTGACTACCGATTTGACCAGACCAACGCCAGAATTCACATATTAGTTTGGATAATAACAATATGTAAAAGACACATTATAATATAACAACAAAACATAAAATAATCTCTTTCCAATTCAGTGTTTCACAAGAGTGGCAAACAATGCATTAATTGTTCAAAGGCAATCGCATAATAAGGCGAAACATAGTTAATAAACATAGTCAAAGATATAAAAGAAAGCAATGTATGAAGAGTATAAAAATCCTCTCTAGTAGAAGCATGTAGTATAGTACATGTACGTGTACTAAAACAATCAGATCCTTTCTTTACACAGACTTCCCCTCCTGTGTCCTACTGACCAACTGGCATCCAGTCTAGGTCATTCAGACCCTGTATGCCTAGCTTCTCCAAATCAGGATAATAATATATCTAATACTGTATTAACAAGAGCTGCTCTTAACAAACAGTTATCTAGGTATAATACAACTATACTCCACAGGAGATGTACTATATGCCTATGCATTGACCGACATAACTCTCACTCAGGAGATTATAAACAAGGTAATAAACAGGTCTTCAGAGAATATGCTAAGACTATGTAGCGAATCAAAAGTTCCCTACAATGACAAATCATCTGACAGAGAATGGGAATGTATGATATTCATCTCGTGAACAAAGTTGTTAAGAAGTGAAATACATTTATCTAGCAATATACAAATATATATATATATACATCACTCTAGATTAAGAATGAGAATGTGAGAATTAGTAGTGAGAATATCATTCTCTTACCTATAAAAGGGAGCCAGCACCAATACACGTCTTCCCCTCACAATGTTTTAGAAGCAAAAGAGCATGACCACATGTTTGCAATGTCCAGATAAGCGGACTAAAGATAACATTCCAAGGAGAGAGGTGGTCAGAGAAGAGAGAGTGGAGGATAGAGATGCCTATAGGGTTATGTGCATAACAGGTGTATATCCCCACACAGTAGAGAGAGGGGAAAAGAATCGGAGAGAGATGAGAAGTAGAGAGGGGAAACTGTAGTTAAATGAATCAATGCTGAGGGAATGATGTCCATACTAGTCACACTTTATGGGTGTTACACTCTCCCCCTCCAACCTTTCACCGTCCCGGTGAGATATAGATCAAAAAGAAAAGAATTTAGTTCAAAAAATTATTTCTGTAGTTTTTTTTTTTTTTTTACTCTTTCTTTATATACAGTTATCAATGTCCTAATAACCTCTGCCTAACGTAACTGAAAATCCCTTTACGTTTCGGCTTAGCATCAACAGCATCAACGGATAGATTAAACGGTTCACCCGGGTTATAATAATTCAGCCTCGTTGGTGCTATGGAAGGCCTAGTTGACTTTCTCAAGTCACTTTGTACAGAGCGCGTTGGTGAAGGAAAGTCAAGGTTCTCACTGATGTCTTCATGGCTCGGATTAACCTCTTCTTGGTGGTCACGTGAGGCCAGGTCGGGGATAACAGTGTTCATCTCTTCAGCTATTTCATTAGAAACTGGAGAGTCGGGTGTGTTTAGAGCCTCTCCAAAAGTAGAAGAATTTGCCTCTTCAGGTACTCGATCTGAAGAAAGGGATTCAATATATTCAGAAGCTTCAGTGGAGGAAGACGATTCTACCTCTTCTTGAGAAGGCTGGGAATCTAGAGAGCTGATAATCTCAGGGGCTGTCTCTTCTACCTCTACAGCTGGCATGTTAACCACATCAATATCCCTCTCAACAGATGCTTCATCGATCTCCTGCGGACCATCAAGGCGCGGCTGACTATAAAGATCCTCTATATGGGGAACAGTAGTATTCTCAATCTCATCGTTCTGTACCTGATTACTAGGAGTGAATTCCTGTGCTTCAGGCCTGAGATTAATCGCTAACTGCTCTGTACTGCCAGTCAATACATCGTGGATAGTGTCTACTTCAGCTACAGGTTGTGGATCCAAAGGTGTCTGGTCCTGACGAGAGGGTTCTGGCGGATAATAGAGAACAGAAAAGCCATCACTATCGGAATCACTGGTCACATAGCTAGAGGTTTGTGGACCTTTCCGAATGGGTCGGCCTTTCTTTCTCAAGCGCTTAGGGACTGATTGGGGTGGTAGAGGATCAATATGTTGTTCTTCCACCTCTGGATCAGGTCGTCCTATGGGGAGGAGTAGATTACGGTGCAGCGTCGAGACTTTACCACCAGATTCTGACTGAACGTTATACACTGGAAGAGAGATGTCGTTTTGGCCTAGCACCGTATATGGTTCAGCCTTCCACCGATCAGCAAGTTTGTGGGGGCCTTTCAATCCAAAATTCTTCACAAGCACCCGGTCACCGGCGTGGAGTTCTCTGCCCCGCACTTTCAAGTCATACCGCTGCTTATTGGTTGTTGCCGCCTTCTGTGACGCTGTCTTGGCTGCCTGGAAAGCCTGCTTAAGCCCCGCCCTCAACTTTGATACATATTTGACATGATCTATGGCGTGACAGCCATCTGGGCGAGTGTCAAACTCCACGTCTATCGCCAACCGAGCCTCCCTTCCAAACATCAGGTAGTATGGACTGTAACCAGTGCTGTCCGTCTTGGTGGAGTTATAGGCATGGACTAATGATGCCACATGTTGGCTCCAGTTTACCTTCTCTTCATGCTTGAGTGTGCCAAGCATATTCAGTAATGTCCGGTTAAAGCGTTCTGGCTGGGGGTCTCCTTGGGGGTGATACGGAGTAGTGCGGGATTTCTTGATGTTGAGAAGCTTGGTCAGTTCTTTAATCACTTTTCCCTCGAACTCTCGTCCTTGATCAGAATGGAGTCTTTGCGGCAGGCCATAGTGGACGAAATACTTTTCCCATAGCACTCGAGCGACTGTTCGCGCTGTCTGATCCTTAGTTGGGAATGCCTGGGCGTACCTCGTAAAATGGTCGGTGACCACTAGGATAGATTTGAAACCCCTGGCGTCTATCTCCAGTCCAAGAAAATCCATACACACCAGCTCCATAGGTTGGGTGGTTTGTATGCTGTGAAGTGGGGCGCTCCGTGTGGGGAGGGTCTTGCGGGCTTGACATCTCCTGCAGTTTCCAACCCATCTTTCAATATCTTGTGCCATCTTAGGCCAAAAAAATCTGGCACGAACGAGGGAGGATGTTTTGTCACTTCCAAGGTGTCCGTGTTGGTCATGCAGGCTCCGTAGTGCATCTTGTCGATGAGACTTTGGTAAGACGAGTTGAAATATCGTCCTTCCGTCCCGGACTTTCGACACTCTGTGCAACACGCCTCGAATGAGTTTGAGCTTCGGGAACTCTCGAACAAGAATTCTCTCATCGGATGATTTGGGGGTGCGTCTATTGGGCTTTCTACCACTCTGAACCCAATATTTTGCTGCTTTGATTGCTGGGTCAGCGTCTTGTGCACCGGTCCAGTTAACCTGGTTTGCCATACTGCTAACTTTTGGGAATTCATATTCATCTGGCACTGCTTCTGCGCTCATGGACAGGCAGGACACCAAGGCTTCAGGACTTGAATGGGAAATCCTTGATTTCGTGGCTGCAGACACTGACATCAAGACTGAGTTGGTAGCTTCGAGATCAATGATTTGGTCTGGCTCACCTAGATCCTCTTTGAGTCGTGCTGTCAGATATCTCAGGTCTGGATATTCTTTAGGTTGTCTGGGTTCAGGTAGTCGAGATAAAGCATCAGCATTGGCATTTGCTCGGCCTGGGCGGTAGTGGATGCTGATATCAAAATTTGCCAGTTGTGATACCCAGCGGTGTCCAGTGGCGTCAAGTTTGGCTGACGTAAGGACGTATGTCAGCGGATTGTTGTCCGTAAATATCTTGGTCCCCTTGGCCATGTACAAGTAGTCGTTGAACTGTTCAGTTACCGCCCACTTCAGTGCGAGGAATTCTAACTTGTGGGCCGGGTAGTTCCGCTCAGATTTTGAGAGACCTCGACTAGCATAGGCTACAGGACGCAGTTGACCATCACAATCCTGGCAAAGGACTGCCCCAAGTCCGTCTCCACTTGCATCCAACTGCAGGACGAATGGCTTATGCAAGTCTGCAAATGCCAGCACTGGGGCACTTGATAAGGAATCTTTCAACTGGTTGAAGGCACTGGTGCACTCTGTTGTCCACTTATCTCCTAATGGCTCTGATGGTCTGAATTTCCCTTTCGTCGGCTGGCCCTTCTTTGCAACTCCTGCAGTCAAGGAATGCAGTGGTCGAGCAATCTTGGAATAGCCCTTGACAAATCTCCGGTAGTATCCTGTAAAGCCGAGGAAAGATCGCAGTTCCTTCACAGTAGTTGGAGTTGGCCAATCTTTGAGTACCGCCGTTTTGCTTGTGTCTGTCTTGACACCCTCATCAGAGACGACATGTCCCAAGTACTTGACTGAGTTACAGCAAAGCTGACACTTCTCTGGAGATACTTTGAGTCCATATGAAATGAGACGGTCTAGGACTTTCATGAGGCGTGTAGTCATCTCCTCTAGTGTCTTTCCAAATACGATGATATCATCCATGTATACAAGGGCTTCCTTGAGGTGTATTCCAGTCATGCACTGCTCCATGAGTCTCTGGAATGTGGCTGGTGCTCCCTTGACTCCTTGTGGCATCCGTTCAAATTGATAGAAGCCTACCGGGCAGATGAAGGCAGTTTTCTCCTTATCTTGGTCAGCCATAGGAATCTGGTAGTACCCTGACTTCAAATCAAGCACGGAAAACCACTTATTACCACTCAAGGCATCTATTGCTTCTTGGATGAGTGGTACAACGTATTGGTCGGGAACGGTTCTGGCATTCAATTTCCGGTAGTCTATGCAGAGGCGTAACTTTCCTGTCTTTTTCCTGACAAGGACAATTGGGGATGCGTAACGACTACGAGACTCTTTTATGATGCCAGCTTCTAAGAGTTCTTGAAGATGCTCCCTCAGATCTTCAAGGTCGGCAGGAGACACTCTTCTGGATCTCTCCCTAAATGGCGTCTCATCGGTCATTCGTATCTCATGGTAGATCTTGTCTGTCTTACCCATGTTTAGGGGATCATGACAGAACACTGCAGACTTGTCTTGTAATATGTTCAGGAGCTGCTGCTTATCCTCTGTAGATATGGGACCCCATGTCAAAGGCAAGCTTGCCACATCAACATCATTTTTGGCGATTCTATTGTATATGGCTGAACAGATGGGATTTATCGAGTCAGTTGGTTTCCTCTTGTATGTATGGTAGCATTGGCGGAACACTCCAGAGTTGGTTCCCACAACAACAGGATGGTCTTTGGTGTTCCGATTATCTGGGATGACTAGAGCTAGTGTAGAGAATGGCTTGTCGGTGCCGGTGAATTCTAACTCAAAGCTGATATCTATTTGAGTATACCCAATATACGGTATTTGGCCTCCACCACCGTGCCACAAGACCAGGTCCTTAAGAGGGTGAACGTACTTCTCCAACTTCTTACACAGGCTTTCTGGTATGAGGGTGACTTGCGATCCACTGTCTAGCAAGCATTGTAAAGGATGGTTGTCCACAAAACAGGGGTAGGAAGCACTTTCCCCAACCAGACCACTCGGAATGTCATTTCCTGTATCCTCCCTTGCATGCTCATGTTGGCTGCTCATTGACGTGGCGGATATGTCTTGTTTGGAGCTTGAGTGGACTCGGGCCCCAGACGGCTCCGTCTCTGGTACCCAAAGGCGTTTCCCTGACTGAGACAACTTATGAGCTTTTGGTTGACTGCAGCCAGGTTAGGGGGGTTCGGACACTTCCTACGAAAATGCCCGTCTTCCCCACACTTGTAGCAGAAGTTGGGATGTTTGGTGCTGGTGTCTGGGGTTTGGAAAGCATTCACCACTACCGGGTCCTGATTTGTCGCCCCCCTGTCCCTCATCTGCTGCTCCAGCCTTGCAAGCCGCACCTCCATGGCGTTTGATGGTTCCGTAGGGCTTTCAACCACTGCTTGGAGACTTCTCCCTTTGACAGGTCTCCTCTGTCTCTTCTCTGCGACCTCCACTTCATATCGCCTCACCTGGCTTAGAAGGGTGATGAAGGAGGGTGGATCATGCAAGAGATCCCTAAGCCTCAAACTCACTAGGAGCATCTCATCATAGAGACTCCGGATGAACTTCTGCAGCCGGAGGTAGTCTGCCCTTTCCGGAGGCGCTCCTCCCTTTCGAACTGCCCGTCTCAGCGTAGAGTTCAACCGCATGATGAACTCTGAGGGTTTCTCCTGGTCATGCTGCGCCATGTCGTGGAACTTCAGGAGTATCTCCTCCCCGCTCTCGGTGGTGCCGAATGCAGCTTCGAGGGCTGCAATATAATCGTCTGCGGATGCCTGCAGCTTACATAGCTTCAGATCCCTCACAATTGTTGATGCAGGGGGTCTAAGGGCTTCGCTGATTCGCCGCCGCTTTTCTACCTCTTCAAGGCCGGCCGCTGTCCACTCCTGCAGCTGCCCTTCTGCTTGATCAACCCACAGGTCGAAACCATCTTCGTCACGGGATGGTGAGAGAGATCCTGAGAAAGGCCTCAGCTTTCTGTAATTTGAGTGGAGGCTCAAATTGAAAAATTCTTTCATCAGACGATGATCTTGCCCTTCCCGAGGCATTGGTCCTGGCTGTACTTGGGGGAACTCTGGGGCTCGCGATCGAGTTGCACTCATTTGTTCTCTAGCTTCTACCAGTGTCACTCTTCGCCCTGTTTGTTTTGTTCGATGAGCTAGCAACACTAGATGAAAGGGCGTGAGGGTTCCTCTTATGGGCACGTGGATGTCTTGGTCGTTTAGGGTGACCTGTGAAACATTCTGGTCCAGTTCCATAAGTAGGGCGATAGAGGGTGACTTGCAGTGAGGCTGTCGTTCCAGCACCGCTGCACTCTGTACACAGTTCACTACTTCAGAGATAGCACATAACAATTCATCAATAGTAATATTATCATCCACCTTATCCCCAATGAGGAGGACTGCCATATCTAAGGCAATATCCTCTTTCTTGCATAGGGCCCTAGCTGGCGCTAACAAGTTTGCCTTATATTCTGCCATTATATATATACTACAAAATAACCTTCACTGGTACTGGCTCCCGAAAACAAGTGAAATAAAAAATTGCATGTAAAATTGAACGGGAAAAATTTATTTACCTTATAAAAATTGAGTAACTGTATTATTCAAAGCATAAGTCCTGGCAAGGTCGCCATTTGTAACACCAGGTTCGTGCTTCAATATCATGCATACAGTCAACAAAGGGATATAAGACAATAGTAATTGATTTACTGTTTCACCTTTAATCTGCTTATCCGAAGGGTGGATAAGCTAAGGCATGAGATATACTTTTACAGATAATCAAATAAACAAATATAATATACTTAAGGGCCACTACGATTTATATTAATAAGACCGGTCGTTTATAAAGAAAAAGAAGATTGTCCGCTCATCAACGAATATGGGACGTTGCTATCAAACGCGTATTGTTGGAGAACAATAATTAATTCAGGATAGCGTTCCCTATAATGATCATTACTGCATAGCGTTCATATAAGTCAATTTAAATATGGAGGCTGTTATCCAATGGACAGGGTTGATGGGATGGAGTTGCGTGATCTCTTCAAGAAAGCCGAAGATTCGTTTCTCCGCAGTGAAGGGCTATAAAAGGGAGGTTAATAAAACAAAGCAAGTATACTGGGCATACATTAATATAACAAAACCACGTAACAACTGAACTGGACAGAGATACCCTTTTATGACGTTGACGCCCTCAGTAGCAGGCTGACTACCGATTTGACCAGACCAACGCCAGAATTCACATATTAGTTTGGATAATAACAATATGTAAAAGACACATTATAATATAACAACAAAACATAAAATAATCTCTTTCCAATTCAGTGTTTCACAAGAGTGGCAAACAATGCATTAATTGTTCAAAGGCAATCGCATAATAAGGCGAAACATAGTTAATAAACATAGTCAAAGATATAAAAGAAAGCAATGTATGAAGAGTATAAAAATCCTCTCTAGTAGAAGCATGTAGTATAGTACATGTACGTGTACTAAAACAATCAGATCCTTTCTTTACACAGACTTCCCCTCCTGTGTCCTACTGACCAACTGGCATCCAGTCTAGGTCATTCAGACCCTGTATGCCTAGCTTCTCCAAATCAGGATAATAATATATCTAATACTGTATTAACAAGAGCTGCTCTTAACAAACAGTTATCTAGGTATAATACAACTATACTCCACAGGAGATGTACTATATGCCTATGCATTGACCGACATAACTCTCACTCAGGAGATTATAAACAAGGTAATAAACAGGTCTTCAGAGAATATGCTAAGACTATGTAGCGAATCAAAAGTTCCCTACAATGACAAATCATCTGACAGAGAATGGGAATGTATGATATTCATCTCGTGAACAAAGTTGTTAAGAAGTGAAATACATTTATCTAGCAATATACAAATATATATATATATACATCACTCTAGATTAAGAATGAGAATGTGAGAATTAGTAGTGAGAATATCATTCTCTTACCTATAAAAGGGAGCCAGCACCAATACACGTCTTCCCCTCACAATGTTTTAGAAGCAAAAGAGCATGACCACATGTTTGCAATGTCCAGATAAGCGGACTAAAGATAACATTCCAAGGAGAGAG
Source organism: Strongylocentrotus droebachiensis (assembly GCA_035222895.1). Classification (NCBI taxonomy): domain Eukaryota; kingdom Metazoa; phylum Echinodermata; class Echinoidea; order Camarodonta; family Strongylocentrotidae; genus Strongylocentrotus; species Strongylocentrotus droebachiensis. The sequence continues at coordinate 2,518 of JAVYIG010016688.1, read as the reverse complement.
GTGGTCAGAGAAGAGAGAGTGGAGGATAGAGATGCCTATAGGGTTATGTGCATAACAGGTGTATATCCCCACACAGTAGAGAGAGGGGAAAAGAATCGGAGAGAGATGAGAAGTAGAGAGGGGAAACTGTAGTTAAATGAATCAATGCTGAGGGAATGATGTCCATACTAGTCACACTTTATGGGTGTTACAGTAATTTTCACTATGATGACGTCATCAAAATGAAAAATGGTGTAACTGAGTTTGTAGAAAATTGTCTAAGCTACATCATATCGAAATTTGGAAGAAAATCGATAAATATTTACAGAGATACAATCAATTTTACATAAATATGCTGACTTCATAATATGCAAATTCGTATTTTGAGATCCAAGGCCATTATGATGATGTCACGATACACTTAATGGCCAAATGAGACATGGAATCATATCTTCGACTCATACTCTATCTAAATATGAAAAAAATTGAAGGTCACGGTTCATTCCAAAGAGCTATAATGGATTTTGTATAGGCATGTTTTTGCCCATATATGCTATGTATTAAAAGAGCTCGCGCGCACGGGCATTTATCTTGAATTGACGCTCATCTTGTTGTTAATGGACATAAAGAGATAAACATGGTATCAAATTCCTCGAAAAAATATGAGAAATATCATGAAAGAAAAAAAAATGGCGATTCTATGTTGTGTAATGGTGTAACGCGCGAAAACGCGCGCGCATGCTAGTGCGCGCGATTTTTTATAAAATGCTTAAAATGACCTGAAACGTATGCAAAAAAAATTTAAGACGATTTCGAGCATTTAAAATTTTTGCGCGCGTAATGACGCGCGGACGTACGCGCACGCGCGCGTTTTTTGACCTGAATTTGACCGGACTGATATTGACCTTGATCATGATAAATATGAATGAGATATTACTTTTGGTTATGAAGATATGATCATAAGTTGATTTTCAAAATTGTTCACAAAATGGCGCCTAGATGACGTCATCAGTCAAGGTCAAGGTCGAAAAATTTGCTGTGTTTTGTGAATATGCCTATACATATGTGTGTTAAATTTTAAGATATTTGATTGAGCCATTTTCAAATTATCTTGAACACAAAAAAGTGGGTCGAAATAAGAAAAATAAATAATAAACTAGACATATAATACTTGTTTGGAACAAGTATAGGTGGGCTGGTCAACTAACATTTGAGACAAAATAGAGCAAAAATAAGCGACATACTGCTTACAAATTCTTAAAAGACAATATCATGTAGATTCATAACGTGAACTAAATTCACCTTCTATAGGCATGACACGCAAATTATGAAGTTTTTGACATGAGGCCTTTAATCAAAATTTTCAATATGATGACGTCATCAAAATGAAAAATGGTTATTACTGCGCTTGTAGAGAATTGTCTTAGCTACAACATATCAAAATTTTGAAGAAAATTGATCAATATTTACAGAGATACAATCAATTTTACATAAATATGCTGACGTCATAATATGCAAATTCGTATTTTGAGTTCCAAGGCCATTGTGATGATGTCACGATACACTTAATGGCCAAATGAGACATGGAATCATATTTCCGACTCATACTCTATCTTAATATGAAAAAAAATTGAGGATCCCGGTGCATTCCAAAGAGCTATAACGGATTTTGTATAGGCATGTTTTTGCCCATATATGCTATGTATTAAAAGAGCTCGCGCGCAATGACATTTATCTTTAATTTACGCTCATCTTGTTAATAATGGTCATAAAGAGATAAACATGGTATCAAATTCCTTGAAAAAATATGAGAAATATCATGAAAGAAAAAAAAATGGCGATTCTATGTTTTGTAGTGGTGTTACGCGCGAAAACGCGCGCGCATGCTCGTACGCGCGATTTTTTATAAAATGCTTAATATGACCTGAAACGTATGCAAAATAAATTTGAGACGATTTTGAGCATTTAAAAATTTTGCGCGCGCACTGACGCGCGGACGTACGCGCACGCGCGCGTTTTTGACCTGAAATTGACCGGACACATATTGACCGTGATCGTGATAAATACGAATGAGAAATTAATTACCGTTATGAAAATATGATCATGAGTACATTTTCAAAAATTTCACAAAATGGCGCCTAGATGACGTCATCAATCAAGGTCAAGGTTGAAAACTGTGCTGTGCTTTGTTCATATGCCTATACATATGTGTACTAAAAAATTTTAAGATATTTGATTGAGCCATTTTCAAATTATCTTGCACACAAAAATGTGGGTCGAAATAAGAAAAATAAATAATAAAGAAATAAAGGCAATTTTAACAAAATTATAAGGTGGTCTGTATTAGATACAGCCCACCTAACTAGACATATAATACTTGTTTGGAACAAGTATAGGTGGGCTGGTCAACTAAAATTTGAGACAAAATAGAGCAAAAATAAGCGACATACTGCTTACAAATTCTTAAAAAACAATATCATGTAGATTCATAACGTGAATTAAAATCACCTTCTATAGGCATAACATGCAAATTATGTCA